>CM029362.1:5833777-5882363 GCA_017140985.1 Hormaphis cornu | reverse complement strand
TGCTCGCGGCTCGAATTCAGCGAGTGACATTTATAAAGATGGCTTGCAAATATATAGTGCAGTCGCTCTTTAAGCAGCCCATCATCCGATTCAGAGGGGTGAGCGATACCATCTCGCACGTTCGTTAGTTTTATAAACTTCTAAGATCGTACGCTGAAATTCATAAAGTTTGCGTTGACGTTTTTGTATCGACCAACATGAATACGAAATTTCAAAACTCCTTAAAAACGACGGAACACGGTTAAAAACAGGGCGAACAGGATCAAGAGGGTTTAACGGCGTGTCTTTAATTTTTAAAATCTTAAACATTAACTGTTGTCCAGTGTTACGTGAGAAAACAAGTCGGTCAACAATTTACCTGTCACGCGAGTGGAACGCATATCGTAACGAACCCGAGGATTTCGATCGCGAACTTTGGGAATTTAAATTTGAATTTTTTAAACGCGCGATGTCGATCATGTTGTTCTCGCGTGTCGAATAACGTTTCTCGTAGTGTTCACGACTATCGATTGATCAACATGCACTGTAATCTCGAACCGCGATCATAATAAGTTCTTCTCTGTACGCTCTGTAGATATCGCCTGTTCGGGCGCTGAATACATAAAACAAAACACAATTGTGAAGAGAAATAACTGAAAATATTCCGTACGAATCCCCGAGAAATATGGAAAATCCAAAAAATTTCTGGTGAAAAAACGTCGGAAACGGCGTGTATTCGCGTTGTACGCGACGTTAAAACATATAAAACACAAACGAAAGAGAACGGAAAAAAAAAAGCTTTAGATTAATAGTTCCAATAACCCAGCGAGCGCGCGCGTGCGGTTCGGTGGAAATCCGGTGTCATTTTTCAACGTCCCCGCGCCCGAGGAGACGCGTGACGCGATCCAATCGGTCGGGAAATTCGGCGTCGGGAAATAAACCAGCGCGGCGGCGACCGCGGTCGCGGTATATACGTAGGTAAACGAACCGGAATTCGTGTTCGACGGCGAAAACTCAACGCGTTCGCGGTAAATGTACGGGACGTTTTCGAAATGAAAAGCCGTCGGGACAAATTCAGCGTGGAACGCAAAGGTCCGTCGGAACGAAAGTCTAGGTCAGGTGGAGTTTGTGGCGGAAAAAGGCTCGGGGACGCTAATCACGGATGCAGCGGGCCGGTGCAAGAGGAGACACGATCTTCTCCTCGATTACCATCTGACCCAGGTACCGAGTTATTAGTTAGGTACCGGAGCTTTGGAAGCTATTCGGAGCGGATCGGAAAAGAAATTCCGTCTCGACGTCACCACTTTACGAACGTGTTGAATCGATAGTTTTAAACGTTTCGGGTGAAATAATCGTCGCGCTTCGTTCAAAACTCGTGATTGCATGAAATAGTCTCAGGCGTCACGCGACGAACATCGCGAAATAACGTGCGTGAGAACCAGCTGACGCGATGTTATCTAGATAAATCAACCAGATTTCGAAGAGTTCGACCTACGGTTCGCTCTCGAAACGCGATATTTACTAATCGCATGTGAAATCTGATATATCGTTCAGTCGGCCTAGGTTTTCCGGTTATTTTCCAACGAAAAAATGTTGAGCGTAAGTCGATATTGTGCCAACATAATATTAAAAGTACACATTCGTCGTGGTATTGAAAATATGCCCAGCGGCGCACTATGCCGGAACAGAAAATATCGATCGTGTCAATTATGGTCGCAAAATTCGTCTACAATAATACCGTATTGGGTTTCTGAAAAATCAACAACGCACGTGTTTTCTTCGAAAAAAAAAAAAAACGTTTATGGCATCGAGTACCGAATCTATATATATATAGTCAATTTTAAAGTTTCTCATGGTAAAAACTTAACTGCGCTCAAACACAAGTAGTTTTTACGTTAAAATACAGAATCGGATGGAAGAGTACTCGAAAAGGTAATAACAAAAATAAATTTAGATATTCATTGATTCATGCACGCTGTTTACAATATTGTAATAGTTAATATACTGGTTGGAAACATTGTACGTTATAATATAATATCAACCGCGTATTTTTGTTCACTCTATTACTGTTTTTTTTCAGTCGGATTTGTATTCTGTCTGTCGTATACTTATAGAAACTCTGCAAGATATTGTTTTTAATCCTATAGTGTACAATATTCGTACCGTTAAATCGTTCTACTTCACCCGAACGCTGAAACATAGATCAAATCACTTGTATCGTGTGCATTATAATACGGTTAGTTATTTCCATTATTATAACTCGTTGATTTTTTCCGGTAAAACACAACGTCACAATCATCATAACAATTCACGTTAATATAAGGCACAGGTCTAAAAAACTGTTTGTGTCGACTAACCGACGGAAGTGGTTTATTTAGAAAACCAATAATATATTATAGTGTTACTTTTAAACGTTTTTCATACAGTATTCCATAGGCAATCGAATATCTCACACCAATGCCGATGTTAATAGCGTACGCGTTTAGAAATGAAATAAGGACACAAAAGTGAAACTTACAAAACATAAATTCCATAAAATATACACACAGTTTTGAAACATTTGCGGTGTATTAATAGTTACAACGATATAACAGCGTAGGGAAGAAGATAAATCGACACTTTGTTCGAGAAATGGAATTTTTCTTTTACGTAATATTGACAATATCAAATTGTTGTTATACACGATATACTAAACACGGATTGAATCGCGCAATTTAATTTAACCGATTGTGTACGTACACTTTGTATAATATATTCCTAGAACGCTCTATACAGAGCTGGGAAATAGCGCGTTTTTATACAATTTTTATTTATTATTTTTAAAATTTTCACAAAGTAATGAGAGTTTATATTCATAACACGTCAGTGCGTTTTTCGGAATTTTCGGTTTATTTTTATTGTTAAATTTGCTTTTTACCAGCTCGCCAAGATTAGTACGTTCAAAGGCGATGGTTCATCGTCGCTTTCCGATACTAAATGATGCGTTTGAACTCCTGATCTATAGTGACCCACCTAAAGCGTAGTGGCCACTCCGTCAAACTACCCCTACAGATTGAGTGGTCCCGGCTTTTCACAATTTTTTTTAACGTCGAACGCTCAAAATAATTGTTAAATAACGGTAAGTACGATATTTTTTTTTCTACGCTGAGAAATGTATGTACGTACATTTATATTTTAGCGATGATGCCGACAAGGTATTGCGTTGAAGGATATCTAGTTTTATTTACCGTGTAAGGAGTAATCCTCTTTCTTTCGCACTATCCCCCGCGTCGCAGGTCATTCGCGCCGTGTTAAAAAGCGTGTTTGCATGTTTAATGGAATCGACCCTAATATCTCCTTCGGCGTCCCTGTAAACATAATATGTAATATAAAACACTCGATTCGCTTCTTCCACGGACGCGTTCACGCGCTCAATAAGACTATACGGTTTCATACGAGCTTTACGTTATTTTTTTTGGTTTTTTCCGAGAAAATTCGTCCAGATCGGGTGAAGTTCGTGGACGACTTACTGTTATAACGGGGCTGGTTGGATTTTATTAAAACGACGGGGAAAAACGTGATTTTCTCAGAGGATTTAATTCCAAAAAAAAAAAAGCAATTTGTTTGGACGATTTATGTATTTGATTGCTCGCCTAAAGGATCCTGAAAATATTTTTACTGATTTTGTCAACGAAGTCGTCTGGTTCCAATAATATTTAAACGACATAAAAACAAAACTCCTGTTGACCGAATCACTAATTAACTATAGGTTCTTGGAAAGTACTATTTCACGCAAACATTTCGATTTCCCTGTATCTCGGTTTTTGAAAACGGCCGATCGTGAATGAAAAAAAAAAAGAGCCGTCCTGCTTTTTACGCGAATCCTAATAGTGATAATTGTAAATGCGTTCGCAACGCCGAATATAGCGGTAAAAATAACTTTTTTAAATTTTACGGTTAGTTCTCGGCCGCACACCTCGTTCGGAAAAGGAAATTCGGCAGCAAGGCTTTCGATTATTATTACGTCGTGGGTATAAGCCGCTTACGCTACACGCGTTCGAGGAGAACCTCTCTACCTCGTATACTCACTATTTGTCTTTTCGGGGCGAGTGAAAAAAAAAAAAAATTATTCGCGGCAAAATAAATAATAGTTTCTGCTCCGTAGAAGAAAAATAAATGGGATTTATTTCTTTTACTCCCGTCGATTTCGGTATACCTGTTATTCCCTCAAATCCGCTTCGGAATCGAAATAAAATAACCACCCCGTGCGCGTAGGACGTACATTATATACGTCCGCATTAAAAGACGCGCGTATGCCCCAGAGACGCGACGACGCGAGCGGATCACTAAATAAGCGTGTAATATTGTACGTACGAAAAGCAATTTGGAATTTTCGAAACGATCATTTTAACCTAATGAAAATTTTAAACGTCGCCGGTTTCGGGACGGTTTTCTGTTTGTCGTTTGTAAACAAAGACGCACATTTTCCACTACAACATTTTCAACAACGGAAAAAAAAAACCCACATACAGGTCGTTTCACGTTTGTCTGCGAATGGGATTATTCCAAAATTGTGTTATAACTTATTCTTATGCTACATTACATAGGTGTACATAACGGGTAACACGCCCGCCTGAACGTCTGATCATGGTACCGAAAATGGGTTAAACACGTATTTTTGAGTCGTTTTTTTTTGAAGAGCGATCGAATGTTTTTTTTGTGGGAGGATTTTGACATTTTGGGGCTAACATGCGCAAACTCCGAGCATGTACGATGACTGCCGTATCAATTAACACTTGCCAAAAGCGTTTGAAAACACCGTTCCTTTGGCGCGACGTGTTGTAATTTCAGTGCCGCAGACGTGTGCGGTCGTAGTAGCTGGGATACGGCCCCGGGCAGATTCGGTTAAACATTGTTATTACAAACAGGATTTCGAGTCGATTTTCGGCAAAATCACGTTCGTCGAAGCTATACTGCCATAATATCGCGTAAAGTTTGGCGAAATGCGAAATTCGAACGATGATGCGGATTTGGCCCGGAGTCTAAACGATACGTATTATTATAATACACCTACATATCATCTCCGTCGTGATCGTCTACACACGTACGGTGTGCATTATACCGTATACTGTACATAATATATACATATTACCGTCTTGCCGAGAAGCTCTGATACGGAAAACCGTTCCCGAAGTCGATAAAAGTAATTTACGAAACCACCGCCGTATCAGTTATAACCGATCGTTATAACTCATGATCTAGAAAAAATCAAGTCGAAAATCGATGCGATCGAAAGAAAAAAGCCGGGATCACGACGATCTATAGGTCGCGTTAGGTAGTTGACGGAGTATAGTGATTCACCGTTTGGGGGGTGGTCACTGGTTCGGGTTTATCTGAAAGCGACGACAAATCATTGGGAAAAAACGAAAATTTTCAACGGTTATCTCTATAGTGTCCTGATAAAAACCAAATCTAACAAAACCAAAACCGTTTTATGAACGATTAATTTTTTTTGCGTTTCGGGATCTACTGTGCAGATGGAAAACCTTGATTTAAATAACAATAACAACAAATTTATGCGATTATTTGTGACATAACGAATTTTTTACCGAAAATAAGTCAAGAGTGTCAGCAATTTTCGACAATTTTCAAAGTTAAAACGACTAAAAACAAAATCAGGAAAAATCGATGTTCTAAAGATTTTCAGGCGTGTGTATTTTCATGTTGCCAATCTCGTGTTGAAGTTTCAAATTTCTTCGTGGAAAATTAAATTTTTTATTGCACAAATTTACAAAAAAAAAAAACGGATGTTTTCGACAATTTTAAAGTTCTATACTTAGCTCAAAAGTTTAGTACTTGGATTAAAAACTAAGGAATACTAAAATAACTGCTCACGTTTCGTGTCAACTTTTACGATAAAATATCATAGAATATACTATAGAACGGGTTGAAAAAATAAAAAAAAAATTTGAAAAATTCTCGCTATAAAAAATCATTTTGAAAGTTTTTATCACAGGTTTTCGAGTAAATGTGTTAATAAATCGAAATTTGATGAAATGAATACTGCATATGAGTGACGACATCCATGTTATGAGAAAGAGCGTGTAAATAAAATGAGCAAATTGAATTTTGCAAAAAACAAAAATTACCTAAATAAATAAACGACAGAGGGAAAACAAATTTAAATCCTACATTAGAGCCGATCCGAACAAAGTTTCCGAATGCTATATAGTATGTTTAGAATACGAAAAAGTGCTTTTTTTGTGGAAACTTTCGCTATCGAACATTTCTCTGGGGTACAAATACTAAAAACATTTTATAAAGCCTTTCCCTTTTCAAAAAACCTTTTCGAACTTAAAATTCGAAGAGGATTTTTTTTCGCCTTTACTCTATAATCCTGTTTTCGAGCGTTTTGATACCTTTACGAATCGGTCTTCTTCTTTTTTTCTAAAAACGAAATCAAAGTGGTAAGTTAGGAAAACAATTTATTGACTATTGAATGTACAATAATCGTATGGGTAAAACGTTCAAACATTCAAACGTAAAAATACTATGAGATATAGAAAAAAAAAATAATATTAGTTACTTTTAAAAGTACAATAATCAGGTTTATACATCGATATTGAAATACGACTTGGTTTTTCAGTTAAACTTATTATACAAACATAATTTAGTATTGTTTTTAAAATATATACCTTGAAATTGTAATCATATTTTCAAACGAGTTTTTTTACAAAACATTTTTGTATTATAGTTATTAACACATTAAACGTATAATGTTCAGATATATTTAAAGAAATTGTGTATTTACTTTCTAACATCGTTTAATCCTACCGAGAATAGTTTGATTTTGTTCACTACCTATTATAGTACATCTCTAAAATAAAATTAATACATAAAAGCAGAAAAAATTGCTTGAAGACGATTTGTCCAATACTTAATCGGTGAGAATCGAATCAGCGAAACAATAATCGAAACGTGTTATAACGAAAAGCTTTTAGCTGTAAAAATACAAGTTTGTTTACTTGACAGAACAACTCGAGATTCGTACGGACATTCGGAAAAACGTTATCGAGAAAACATATGCGTTTTTCTCGAGAGAATATACTGCGTGACGAGCTCTATAGTCGACAAAATTAACGAAATCCCGCGCGCTCGTCCGGTAAATGAAAATGATAAAACTGAATCGACAAAATAAACAACAAGCGAATAGCGGACTCTTACATAGTTTGGGGTTGACGAGAAACGAAAGAGAAACGTTTATGAAAAGCACAATTAAACGCCATTTTTGGAAACGTAAAAAACTGCAGGCGCAAAGATCAAATGTTTTTTACTTGGAAAATTACAAAAAAAAACAACGTTTTTACCGCGAATAAAAATGGAAAACAGTTCGCGAAACGTAACGGTTTAGTTACAGTATACGATTTTTAAAACTATTTTAAAATAATACTTATTGTACACGTAAATTATAATTTGGATTACAAATACAAACAAGCTTTTTCCCTCTGGACATTAACTCGTTTAAAGTCGAAATTAAGTTAAGAAGTTAAGTCAGTATTAATTGAGGTGATATTGTCTCCTAACCTATTTTTTTAATTCACTTTTACCTCAATTAGTGAATTGTTTTTTAATTTAACATGCTTACTTTAATAGTTGATCTGTATAAATAACTATTCCTTTTTTTTTAATTCTTATTAAAAAAATAAAGTATTAGAACAAAAAAAATTTTGAAGTAAAGAAAATGTCACCCGAATGGAGTAAGTACAAAACTATGTAAAATACAAACTTTTATATTAATTTTAAGTTAAATTAATTTTTTTTTTATAAGTTGACTTTTAATTTAATTAATTAAAAGCATTAACTTAACTTGACTATTTGCTTATTCAACTAATTTAACGAGTTAAAAAAAGTTGTTTACTTACCCAGCCTTGCTTATACTTCTGGGTTTATAGTATATTTATTTTGGTTTTGTATTTTCTATTAATTAGTTTTCTATTAATTATAATTAATAGCTATAATAATGATAGTTGAGAGCTAAAAAAGATGTGTAATAATATATTTTCTACCAAAAGCCTGTTAATACAAAATGCAGAACGAAATTTAAAAATAATGATTTGTATTCGTCAAACACTACTGTAATAGTGACTGCGATACAATTAAAAACTATTTTACTCTAGAACAGATTGTATCAATATGTCGATATGCTAATCCGCATAGACAGTCTTGAGAAAATTGTTTTTATTTTGTAACTAAAATTACTTTACTCGTTGCATTACTCGTAAACCGTTGGTAGATTTCTTTTCAATTACTGATATCTATTAAATAGTTACAAAATTACTTTGCATTTTCGTTACTATAATTATTTTGAAATACGCCTGTAAACTGTACCAATGTTTATTTCTTGAAACTCAATTCGGATATTTAATTTGTAATTTATATTACAATATATATTGTATTTTATTGCAAATTTCATATTGGCTTTACCACCGAACCAGAAACAAAATACCATGTGTTTCTAGAGATAAAATTTCGACCAGTTTTCAAAATTTCTCCCGGAAAGCGATACAAGTTATATTCGTGGTCCTATCCGCGCACCATCAGTGTTCTACACCATGGCGATTTTTAATTGTAATTGTTCGAAATAAATAATAGTTTACGATGAACTTTTAAGAATTTTTTTTTTTTTTGTTATTTCTTTCAAAAATCCATTTAAACAATTAATGTTTCGTTCCCCTCGGAACAAAACGTAGGTAATGAAATTACGTGACGCGTTACATCTCGTTACGTTTATTGTGTCCGCAGGCACATATTCTGATTTGCCTTGTTAAAACACCGTGCGCGGACCGTATCATTAACAGTTCCAATTACAGACATATAATTCGTTTTATCTTCGTTTTCAAACGAAAAGAAGTACCAATTATTTTTAACAGACCATCGCACGTTACAACGCTCTATAGAACATATACTTATATTTAAGTTTTCGCGTTATAACGCGTCGGTAGTTAGAGAAGTGTAAAAGTGTGCGAAAATATTATGTCGAAACCTCATTATTGCACCCGTTCTCGACCAGACGTAGTATCCCTAAGGGCGAACCTTTTTTTTATCGTTATTTTTTCGCGTTTGTGATTATATACAAATATATACATATAATAAAAATTAATAACAACGGAAAAATATTATTGCGCTCTGTTTCGGCGGTGTAACGGCATCGAAAACTAACAATTTGAACCCGACTAAGCTTACATACAAAATCGACGAACTGGCGGGATTGCGCCACTTTAACGTGACTGCGTTTTCACCATGTTTTGTTCCGATTACAGTGTTTCGAACGGTTTGTTATTTTTATTCTTATAAGAAAATTACTACCGACGAAATCGACTCTATTTGTATATTTTAGATGTTACAGAATCGATCAATAAACGAATAGACTGTAGATTTTTTGTTTTCGGAAACTCATTTGCAAAATAAACTGGGCATGTAAATCGAATAAAATTTGAACTCCTTACGCGAAGCCCACTCGGCGTTTGATTTTTTTCGAAGTACAACAACGGAACGCCAGATTTTTTAGACTTGTATAAATCTACGGCACTTTTTTAGCAATTCGTAAATAATAAGCGTTGTTATGACGTTTGGAGTTTTTGAACTTACTTGCACATTAACTACGGATTTTTTTTTACCGAGAAACTTCCACATAAATCGTCATATCTTCATAATAATTGTTTGGATATACTATGAAGTTTCTTTTTCTTCTGAAAGCAAAATTTATATCCATACATTATTTTTCAGAATTTTTAATTCCAAAAAACAAATGAAAAAACCTTAGATAAAACCCGTAAAAAAATACGGCAAACGCGATTCGCAATTAGTAATATTATACGGTCATAACTTCCGAAACGATTATTTTTCAGACCTTTTAGACGATTCGGGTAAAATACAGATCTCAAAATATTTCAATCATTTTTAAGCCACGTGTGGATCATTGAAATTTTCGAAAAATCCAATTTTTTTTTTTTTTTTATAAATTGTGTATACAATCTATTAGTGAAATAAAAGCTTTCTCTTTGCTCTGAATTTTCCAATTAAACCGTAAAAGTAAAATAACACGAAGCGGCGCATACAAAAGTGCAAGTTTTTCGAAATTCCCTTATCTTCCGGCGCGTATGAAAACTTTTCTACTCACCAATAAGCATTTATTCGGAAAGTATATTATACACATGAACGACGAACATACGAAACTTTTCGAATGAAATTCAATTTACTGTACGGTAATCCTATTATATATAAATATATATATATTATTATTATTGTACAAAACGTCGGCGTCTCGTACGGATTTTAATTAATTTCACGTGAATTCGCCATAAAAACATAAAAGTTTTTATTTTTTTGATCAATAACAGCTGTATTATATATATATATATGATGCCACGCGATGTAGGTCAAAATGATTTTGATACTTTCTGAGAGCCAGACAATTATTATTTTTGTATCGTCGTTTAAATATTAGCCCTTCGTAACAACATATGTTTAGTGAGTTTTGTTGTTAAATATATTTGATATAACAATCACAATTTGCTTTGGTTCCGCCGATTACGAGGAAACGTGTATGTGAGTGATTTTTTCTAGTTTTTACTCGTTTTCCTTTGTCAAAACGACTTTCGTCACGATACCGAAAATACGACTATAAACAACTGTTAGTGTTCCAGTTAAAATATGATACAATCTGTATAATTCGACAGAGAATGTTTTGGAACATAAAACAACCGTAGAAACAATTATTTATTTAGAAGCCTGTAAAAATGTTTCAAAATCAAACAAATTAATATGGTCAAAGCGATGGTATTTTTTTTTTTTTTTCAAAATCTTTCGTTGATTACAAAGGTTCTTTTTAATTTTGGAGAGTATTCTAAAATGTACAAAATTGATTTATTCTTTGAACAAAAAAAACACCTCCCATTTTGTGTCACTCGCAATGCATATTTTATATTTTTTCATCATTAAAAAATAATTGCGAAAACAAGTGTAAAATACAAATTCTTTTGACTTTCCTATATACATACACCTACAGTGACCAACACTCTGTGTGAAACGATTCACTAAAATTTGATATTTTCAACAACAAAAAAAAGACTCTGGTGTTGGCTTTGGTTGAAACTTTTTTTTTCAATTTCCCTTCCTTTTTGAGTAATACCACAAAAACCCAATTAAGAATTTTACTATGACAATTTGAAATTTTCAAGTTCGTGATGACGTTTTTTTCGGCTCCTTTCATAGCCCTGGTGTTCGCACCCGTGTCACATTCTCTGCGCTTTAATTAAGAATAATAATGACACGTTGTCGAAGGCTGCGAGGAACGCGAATGTAATAGTACAAAAGATGATGTTAAGAGCGTATTGTGCACGATTTAACCGCACAGTGGTCTGCGGCGGCCGTGTGTGTGTGATGTCTGCTGTTGATAGGGTTTTTGTTCGGAGAAAATCCGGAAGGAGCCGATAAGGGAATGGACCGAAGAGAAATATAAAACGGTGTATAATTTTGGAGGAACACACTCAACAGTATCTATACACAGGATCCATTCCGTGCGATATGACTTGGGATAAAAAGTACGTTACGGATAGTTAGATCGAAGGAGGAACGGAAGAAACGACTGAAAATCACATACGAGATCTGTGTTACGTATAAAAAAAAATAATAAAGTATAGAAAGAGGAGTAAATTTGAGGTCGGGTGAGTTTGGCGTATATTATACAGAATCTACTCGAGAAAGTCGTATTTCAGGCAGTATAGTTCAATAGACACCTATAGCCAATTTTTTTTATTAATTTTCGCTCGCTCGGAATGGTTTTTTCAACGATTTGTCGCTGATAATTTCATACATCGAATAATGAGTTTTAACCACGACTTCCGAAACGCTGGCCTACGACCTCGAATTATTTACTCCTTTCAATCCCTTCCTTCGTTTCTTTCCTACTTTTTCAAATTGTAAAATCTTGACAACCGAACGTGAGGACAACGAGACCTTACCGTTCCAACCTATAACACGATTGTTTTAATCGCCAATATTGTTTAGCGTTCGTATTTTTTTTTTTTTTCACCAAATATTAAACGTATTAATCGAGTTAGATTACAGTCGTTCATAAATACGTATAAACACGCAAAACAATAATCGTTTTAATAACGATGCGCTGTAATTTATATACGGGTAGAACAAAACGTCGGAAAAGGCTTCTCGGAGGACCGTCGCGAGGTATTATTTCGTTTCAATAAAATATAAACAATTAACCGCGTCATTTCACGCGCTCACGCGAGGCCCTGGTGCAGCCGAATTATCGCGTTACGGTACTATTATTATTGCTCACTCGGAATTCGGAATAATTGTAGCTGCGGTAAATAATTAGAAACACTATCGGTCCGTTCGTTAAGTAACAGTCGCAGCATAATATCATATTATTTCGTTTTAATAAGTATACATAGTTTCAAAATTTCAGTTCCAGTTCGAAAATGCTTCGTAAATATTTGTCGTACTATTATTATTTTTATTATTTTGCTGTTAAGAAAGTCGTCACCATTTTTCATCGACAACGCACGTTTTGCGGGAAAAGTTCTCCTCCCACATGTAAAGTCAACACGTTCTAATGATCTGCTGTTGTTTTTTTGTTCAATCGAAAGTTAAAAACATTTTGGAAGTCGCATTTAAGTCGATATGCGATTAATATTTTGATTTTAAATAATATGTATAGGCCTGATCACAATATTATAGTTTTAAGATGAATCCACGATTTTTTTTGATTTTTTTTTTTTAATAAAATCGTTGCTTAAATCGTTTTATACGTTTTTTTTTTACTTTAAAAATTATTCAATTTCGTTGATTTTACGAGCCAGGAGAACTTTTCCCGTGATGTCAATATCACGATTTATTTGATTTTGAACGACATAAATAATTTGTATAGTACAAATATAAGACAATATTTCATTTTCAACAACTAAATAAAATAATAAAACGATTTTTTTTTTTCAAATTATCACGATACTTTAAACGAACAGATTAGATTTAGCTTATTGGCTCTCGTGATCATGTTCAATATTTTTTTTTTTAATCAGATTTAATAGGTACGGATTATCCGTTTCGACTTCTCTTTAAGCGTGTGATTTCTGAACAAAAAATTTTCATTTGTTATGATTAAAATAATTATTTATAAAATCATAATGGTTATTAAACGTTTATTATACAAACTTTCTCGTGCCTATGACTATTTATAATAGCGCAACAAAATAAAATTTCGGAAAATAATAATGTGTTGACAAATAAAGAGAAAAAATGTTTTACGCGTTGTAATTTCTGTATTGAACCAGATCGCTATTAGGCGAAGTGCGACCGTAAAATACTGTCGAGATCTCGGATAACATGCTTTTTCTATTCAAAGCGTATGCTTTGTGATGGAAAATAAGGACGACCGACCCTTAAAAAATAAACGACGTACACGATTCTCTGTGTGGGGTTGTAAAAATAACGACCGATTATCGTCGTGCGAGTAATCAATTTTTTTTTATTCATTTTCTTCGTGTTGTAGGTGTTTAACGAAATTTTCCGTTGAAAGCGAACCGCGTCGACGCTAGTTTTGACGACAGCGATATCGTTATGTCGATTGTAAAAAAATAAAAAACAGAAACATTTTAACTTCTACCAGTTCAAAAATCACACATTACGGTGCGATTTTTTCGAAACAAACATTCGTATAGCGGTTGTTTTGGTAATGAAGAAAATTCATCGTTTTTTTTTTTTTTTTCGATTTGCTCGAGTAACGGATCGATTTTGAAAGATATAAATAACATGACTCGTAAATAAAATATTTTAATATCGGTTGGTCTGCAGGGAGTGGAACAATAAATGTAGACAAATAAAACTATAAATAAAAATAATAAATGTTAGTTTGCAGTAAATTATAATCCTTTTAGCATTGCCAATTCATTTGCGAAAACTTTTCATAAATTTTAAGCGTAAATGACGAAAAAAACCCCCGAATTAATTATCAAAATAATCGTTTGTTTTTTTTCCCCTTTTACTTAACAACCTATTTGTAATTTCGGTATACTTTGTTTGCATCTCGTCGAATATAACTTTTGAGCGCGAATTCGTACTTTTTTGTCAACTCATTGGTTCGTTTAATTTGCTTTGTGTAAATGGAATTGAATCGGTTTTTCTCAGGAATCAAAATTGAATTCGCCGTTTCCACGAAGACAAATGAAAAATGACCGGCCTTTCAAAAAGTTCTTTTGTGGACGCGGTGTATGCCTCCCTCACTTACCAACGTTCAATAACTAAGTTACGTGACAGTTCCTGTTATACTCGCGAAAACCGCAATAGCCATTGCAGTACCTACCAATACATCTAAACGTATAATCTAAAATAATTTTTTTTGTTTATTTCCTAAATTGGTTTTCTTGTTGACGTCCTTCTGTTGGAGAAAAAAAAAAATAGTAATTTTTGAACAATATTGTTCTCAAAAATTGTGTACAAAGTTTTAATGGTCCTTTAAAAAAAAAAAAAAACAAAATAATATATTATTAACGATATTATCTACTGTATTGTTACTAAACACAATTTTTATTTTACCATTAGAATACGATTGATAAATACACTTTCAGTATGTAATGTTTTATCTTGCATTTGTGTAGGTATTTATAACGAACTTATTTTAATTTGTTGTATAAAATATAATCATAAACGCATAATACATACGTCGATTGTTATTGTGTTTTAAACGTAACGATGGTTTTCGAAAAGTTCTACATCAACACCGAAAATTAAACAGCTATTTCGTAGTTATTTAACACAAACAGTTTCGGATTAAAAATAATGTAGAGTAATTCTATTACGATAGTGATTACATCCGGTCGTCGTTTTCTCAATCATCGCAAAATCTAATAAAACAAATAGAATTTCTTTCGGTTAGCAGCCATTGACAAATATTAAATATTATATTTCTATAAAAATTCTAAACATTTAGATTTTTTAACAACAACATAACGATTGTAACATCTCCAAGTTCGATTATCTGTGTTTTCGAGCGGATGGAGCGATCTGATCAATTGGCTCTATAGTATAAGAATATTAGGGGATTCGAATGAAATAATTAGATGTTGTTCGAAAAAATTTTAAAAGTTTTACGTATTTAGCGAGTTTTGATCCGAAAACACACAAGTTTTTTGTCTAAAATCCCCAATAGAGAGTATCGCGTAAAAAAAAAAAGGAAAGAAAGAAAGGGATTACATCTGAGGTCGGGTGAGAAGTCGCTTACCGTGGTAGTTAGATAAAAAAAAAACTTATTTCAGACGTAGTACACGAGTATAATATAATATAGTTAAATGTTTAGCTGATAATTTTTGGTGCAAATTTGGTTTTTACACAGAACGTAATATTACTACGGATAAATGAGTTGGCTCAGAATCGTTTTTTCGAGTGCTATTATCATATTGTTTTCAGATGTTATAAACATATAAAGTTTGAATCGCGACTTCCGAAACGTCAAAAGTGCGACACGTTCAAAAGCCGTCCTTTCGTTTTTAAATGTTCCAGCGGAGACCGGCCGGGGTTCGCGGGGCCGAAAAAATGTCCTCGACGACCGTCACACAGCGAAAATTGTCGAGTTTCCTAAGACTAAACGCGGGAATTTCGCTCTCGTTCGTTTCCATTTTGTTCCTGGATTCTGAGCGTCGGCGAAAAATGTATTGTTTTTACAACGATGTTTTTTGTTTTTTTGTGACCACCTTTTCTTGTAGAAAGAACGGTCCGATTTCAACGTATGATAAAAGATTGATCCGAGACGGTACTTTATTTTTGAAATGTGTTTTGAAATTTTGATGATTTTCGGAGCCAAAAACGAAAACGTCAAAACTGCTCCGTTAGACGTGAAATTTATACATGTCGTTAATAAGAGTTTGACGAGTTCAATCGGTCGCGATCATTCTTAAGGGAGTTATGGAACTTTGAAACTTTTGAATTTATGCAGTTATTATACCGTGAAACCTCTAGTTTTTACGATCTCGAAACCTTAGTACAATCTAAACAAGACGGTTTTACACATGTGGTTATAAGATTTAGAAAATCGGTTCACACGATTTCGGTTTATAGCCGATTTCACGTTGTTATTTCGTCGTTAAACTCGTCGTTCCGGGCCGTCGAAACGCGTTTTTTACACATCGATTTAGAATTTTTTCGATCGAGCTGAAACTTTTACGCGAAACGGGGAAGATTTGATAAACGTTTCGGGCGATTTCATTGTTGACAAACTCGTCGTTGCTTTCGGATATTAAACGATGCGCGTTTAAACCGCAACTTCCGAACCCGCCCGAAGCGCAGCCGCTACTCCGTCGGACTATTTTCATTCGTTTTTTTTTCTCCTCTATATTCATAATATTCCGACGGTTTTCCGGCGACGGTCAGTCGCCCCTGCACGCGTAATGCGCGCGATCGGAAAAAAGGATATTGTTTTTACCGTATAACAACATTGTTGTATCCCCGTGACGCGGTACCGTGTTGTTATTATTATATATATAACACACGGTGTGTTTTTGCCGTATTAACCGATGGTTTCTGTCAAACGCACCGTGTTGCCGTTTTTTTTTTTTTTTTCGTATTTTTTAAGATCAAAAATATATATACAGAGAGAGAGAAATATATATAGCGACAGAGTCACAGTGCGAAACAAATGCCAGACGCAGACGATTCGTTTGCACAAAAGACCGCTTTGTCGAGCACGCGTGTCATCATCGTCGTCGTCGTCGTCGTCGTCGCGAAACGCCCCGTGGTGTCGATCGCCGGTAATATCGCGGCGCTGGTTCCAAATAAGTGAATTCCGACGCGTATTACGCACCTGCCGCGCGGGAGGCAGGATTAATTTAAACTCCTTAACGCACATATATATGTATAAATTTCTTCGCAAAAGTGGGTATAATTAAATTTGTTTTTATTTTTTTGTTACGATGAGCACAGTCTCTTGCTTATTCGAGAGCGTCTTCAATCTCCTGTGAACTGCAACAGAACAGTGTCGCCCGTAAGCGGAGAGTAAGCGGTTTCCAATTATGTACCTATAATGCGTGTATAAAGTCAAAGTTGTGTAAGAACGACATGGTGGTGTGTACAGGAAATATTTTATTATTATTCGTCCCACGGTGTCGGATAATCGAACGCGCAGGACACGAAAATGAAATAGAAGACCAGAAAATGTTCGGTCTAAAATTCAGTTTCCTCGCTTGCAATACGAATATACTAATTAGGTTAGTACTGAATACAACCCGTAATAAATGGATGTACTTGTTTACGGTTAAAATAAGAAAACAAATGTGTGCAACTAAAATATTTCTTTAGTCATTGTCAAACAGGAAAAAAAAAAGAAAACGCAACAAAAAACGTTTGGCCGCTCTTGTCCTTTTCCGCATGGGGCCGGAGCACTCCCCTGGCAGGAAGGACGTACAGCCATTTTGCAGCAAATTTGTTTTACACAACGTATTTAATTTTCGAATAACGAGTTTGTGCGAGTTACGAATTTTTTTTCCAAAAATATATCACAGACACGACCAATTTTCGATAAATTTTCCATCTTTAAACAACTAAATATAAAAATTGTGGCAACGGATTTTCGGATTTTTTTAGTAGCATAATACGCGGTTGCATGGTTGGAACATTGTTTTGAATTTTCAAAACTTTTTGTAGAAAATTAAATTTTCTATCGAACAAAAAATTTTCAAAGTTTCATACTTATCTCAGAAATCTGTATCTTACCGATTTTGACATTGTGCGAAAGTTTCGGCTTATTCCTTTCATTATTGTGGATGTTACGGGTAAAAATCCAAATCGATTAAGTCAATAACCCGTTTGCCGTAATTTTTAGCGGTTTTTTTTTCAGTTTTTTTATTGCAACTTTTAAATTTTATAGACGCTGTGACCGCTCAACGTACCTACACCGTTCGAGTCCGTACACCTATCATTAGAGGTACTGACGATAAAATCGCGAAGTATTATCGAAGAATATAGTCGTCGTGATTACATACAGTGGTGAAAAAATAAAATGACAAAAAACACGCATCGTGTGGAAACCAGTATTGTTCGCTTCACTCTGAATCTAATAAAAAGGGTTATACGATCTCCGGGAAAAATAAAAACAATTAAATCAAACGACCACACGGGAATGCAGGCGACGGGCCGCATAAATAACGTCTTACAAAGGTTATTAATAAAATTCCCTTATCGTTTCACACACTGCAGCACGATCGTCGTATTTTCATCGGTCATATTAATAACATCGCACTATTATTTATTAATATCGTTCTTTATTTTCAGCCATTTGTTTATTTTGGTTAACTTTACCGTAATTACGTGTCAAATATTTACACGAGGTGAAGAAGTTTCGAACACGGCCGCCCGATCGAAGATTGTGGAAAACAATTTATGCGTCGACATGCATCGTATGCTCTGTATATTATACCTAAACACATATAACTTTTTCGGTGTGTTTCCGCGATAGTGCGTGGCCCGGTGTTGCCGCAGATTTGCTGGTGTTTTCCTAATCTGGAGATTTTCGAAGTTCAAAAAAAAAGAATTTTCGGAACGCAGCAGACACCGGACGACTTTTTCGATGGGGAGTTTGAGGATTTTTCGATACAAATTGACCGATACGGAGATCTGGGGTTTGTGATGCGTGAATCGAAACTGTTGAAAGTTGAAATCGAAACCTATAACCAACTAGTGTCTGGAAACACTAGCGTGGCCCACAAATGGAGAACTATCGTCGTCCCCTAGATTGTGTAATCGTTATTCGAGTTACGTGTTTTAGATTTTAAAATTTTTTTGTTTTTTCATTAAAACAACCAGTTTTCACGATTCTATAAGACTATATTAAAACAATTATCATTGTTGAATTTCAAGCGATTCCGTGGGACGGAAAGTATTATAATGGTCAATTAGAATAATACAACGCTGATCGAAGAAGTTCATAAACAGTTCACTATTAGTTTATAATCTGAATCATAATCTTTAGTCTCCTGGGCAAATAATTATTCTTTTCGCGGTGTGTTTAAGCTGAACGCATGAACAAGTTTGTTACTTCATTTCGGTACATAAACAACGGGTAAAGCTGTTAGATATTTTGTTAAATATACATCAAACTGTTGAAAATTGTCCGTAACACTTGCATAATTTGATTTAAATTAAAAAAATACTAATAAAAAATCTCAAACATACGTATAACATACATATACATACGGTAATAGCCGTTATTTAGGTACATAAATTTACTTGTCGGCTTAACATTTTATAACATCAGAAAGAACAGTGTATATTATTACGTTTCGGCGGATGATCGATCTATTTTATTTCCAGTTTTACTATCCTGGTAAATTGCCTCACGTGTTATATTATACAATCCACCGCATAAATCATTAAACATGATGCGTCAAATAAAATTAAGTCACGTTACGCAGGGGGATAAACTAGGTTTTAATATATTTTTAAAAGTTTAATAAAACAGTAGGAAACAACGTGGAATTTGACGTCATATTAAACATTTTAACACTTTTTTTCTCACCCTGGTAAACCCAGCTGCAGTTAACGGCCTTAGTCGGTACACACCGGCCATTTAATTTTGGACTTTTAGGAATTCGCCAGTTGATGTTTCGTTTAACTGAAATACCAGTAGGAGGAATATACGTACCGTTATATCGTTCGGTACAATATATACTCGTGTATATTAAAAATTATATTCCAAACAGAAACGTAGTCACCTTCAGCTGAACCAAAAGTGTTCAACATGACGAACTTTTACACCGTTCTTACCGAAATCGAGTTTACTAGACTTGTCCGTCGCATCAGGAACTCGAAATGTTTTGCACGAAAAACTACAGATAACGTCAAGCACCCAACTTCCCCTAATCGTGAAGAATAATTACCTAGTCCCCCCACGGACCTTAAACCACGATGTCACAATTGAGGTGAGTAATCAAACGTTCATTTTTCAAAGGGCTCGGAATGGCGAACTCTGATGCGAACCAACTCATAGTGCGTTAAAATCGTCTAATTAAAAATTTCTCGCAACTACGTTTTCTTTCAAAGATCAGCTATTTATTCATTCTGAATATGTTTTCCTACGTATTATACGCGTTGTTTCCGGACAACGCATTTGCATGAGACGTGTTTTTCGATAGAAAGTTTTATTTACATCGTAATCGTAACCTAAGAAACCTGTAAGACGCGCGCAACCCGTTTCTGGTATATTTTTTTCGTTTTTTTCACTACTTACTACGCGCGGCTCTCCTCCAAAAGTTAACCGAAATATCGTATATGCTCGTCGGCGTTTTTCCGTTTTGTTTTTCCGTCCCATACACTCTACATACACGATAGTACACAGCACGTGTAGTGTATTATATTTAATGGACTCTGATGGTTTTTTCAACACAAAAAGGATTTCGTCCCAGCGTTCTACCGATTCCCCGGGGGTGGCGCGCGGCCGTGTGTGTTCAGCCGGAATGGATTATCCTATCAAACGGAATCGCGTTCGCTTGACAATCGCACACACTAACCGATCCCGTGTAATAAATTATACACGGCGAAGATTGATTTATACGTGTATTCCAATCGAATGTTCGGCTGCACCTATACGATAATAATAATCAACGTGACTACGGTAGATGCGACCACGTTGTTTCGCGATCAAACGAGAGAATAATAATAATTATCAGAGAACGGACAGAACCGATAACTTTCCGAACGTCTTTGTGCCGCGAATATCGTATAACGTCCAGCGATATTTTTTCACATTGGAAACGTGGCCACGACGCGAGTCGTGTTGTAAACGTTTTAGCTGGCAGTATTGAGTACGTTCGAGTACACTATAGCGTTCAAACACACATTTTTCGAATACTTTTTGAACAATTTTAGACAAGTTTATACACGTAAATAGGTATGCCGTACGTTTCCCATTTGTATTTAACGCAGTATAAAGTTTTTGCTTTTCGTGCCTCGTAACGCCTAGGTTTCTAAAATTATACGTAATCCTACTAAATCGTCGGCCAAACCTTGTCTGTTTTCGTAAAATAATATCGTGTATTGCTTATATGAGCGAATGCGCCCCGTCACCTGAAAACGTTTGGGGCCTACGAATTTAATTTATCGTTTATATCGTTATAAACAGTCAGTTTTTTATTACGAAAAATTGAAAGAAAAAATCCTGTCCCTAGAGTATTTGGAACCCTATGAAAAAATATTCAAATAATTTCAACTCGCGGTAAATTAAATACGTGTTTTAAGTGAAAATTTGTAATTCGTCGTATTGTAAACACGCGTATAAATAACCGTTCACGACACGGACATTTGTTTTAAATTGTTTAGGCCAACGACGAGGTTTTTCTTAACGTGTCTTTTCTTTTACGTCGAAAAATAGACAAATCACAAAATGTATAACGTACGGTCGACCATAATGAATCGTTCGATTTGTTGAAATACATTACAAAACCAATATCGATTAACAACATGGTGTAAACCTGAATTGTCATAGCAGTTGGTATAGTTTCTTTCAATCGGCTTTCACGGAACGTTTTACCACGTTATTTTTAAAAATAATTTGCGTAACCGAACGTCGGTGAAAAACATTCGTTCGAACGCGATCGCGTTTAAATGTACGTCGAATTGTACAGCTGATACCGTCAAGTAATAAAATATGATATCGATTTGTATTTTAAAAATTATAAATTTGTTTTTCAAAAAATAGTTTATTCGCCTGACAGCGGGGTATAGTCTTTTTACCTCACGTCGAATTAACGAAATTTTCGTGTAGGTCAGTGGGGCTGTACGTGTTATTCAAACTCCGTATGCTTACGCGTACTATGAATTATGTAAATTTTTATGAAACGTGAAGGTCATGGAAAATAATTGTATTTTTTCGCGCGAGGTAACATAAAAAATCCTAAAAACGCGTCCCCGTTTTAGTCCACCATCTGATGAACTGCGGGGCCAACACACGATTTCTTTAAACATTTTATTCATAAATACAAAAAAAAAAACACCAGTAACCCTATGCAAATTTCATCGCTAAATATACGGTACGTGGGTGGAATACGTGAAAATTTGTAGCACTTAAAAATATCTCAAAAATATAGAATTTAAAAAGGTTTTTAAAAATACAGTGAAACGGTTTTCAAGGCGTTTGCAGCAGGTGCTCCAAAGGCAAATAACACAGAAAATATTTCTTTACACATTTCATTGTTGTACGACGTAAGCCGTTTTATAACACTATACAGAAGTCATCGTAATCATAAATTTTTTAAACTTGAAAACGTTTTGCAACTGTAATAAAAAGTTCAAACATAATGATATATTTGAGTAGAATTCGAAAGCTTCATGTGTTTGAAAAATAAATAATTTACCACGTAAACAACAAGACTCGTATACTGTTTAATAATAAGTGTTCCAAAGAAATCTACGAAATAAGTATAACACCAAGTAAGCTTCATGTGTTTCTTTATGGAATACATGACTGAATTTCGGGAATTTTATTTTATTTTTTCCATTCTTAGATAAAATTGGGAAAAATACCGATTTATACCACAGAAATATTTGAATGGTAACCGAAATAAGTTTCAAGTGAAATGTATATTATGCCACGTAGAAGACACAATATACCTGATTGCATCATTTGTCTTTTTTTTTTTTGTAAAAGCCTCGTAGAAGATTTCAGGAGAGCGTGGAACAGATGACAATATTGAGACGTTTAATTAATAAATGTTTTTTTTTTTTTTTTGTAGTCATCAAAAAATATATTGAACATTTTATACGTGACTTGTATGAAATTGTACTTCAATATGCGTCGCATGAAAGCTTTGGTTGAATATTGAACCCCGTAAATGCGGACGTGATGAATCGCGGTAAAAATGAACACGGAGACGAAAAAAAGATTGAAAACGTTTCGATAGAGAAGGATGTTTTTTTTTTTCTCAATCTACTAAATGAACAAATATTATTTTCGCGTAGGGATCTCGAATAAAAACGTTGAAACTACACATCGACAGACTGTTGTGACGAATGCCGAGTATTTTCATTTGTAAATTAAAATTAGTTATGCGAACAAACTACGATATACAGTGAGTATTTTAATGATAGAATATTTTTTAAAAAAAAAGAACCCCGATAAGTACTTCTCCTTGTAACTGGTACACACTAAAAAAAAAAACATATTTAAGGTCGAAAAAAATTAATTTTCCGCGACTGAAAACGAACGAAAATAGTATTCAACATATTGAGTTTTTTTTTTTTTAATTATTCAAATTAATTCAAACACAAAGTTAGTGTTTAGATTCAGAATATAATTTACAATTTTGTTTGTCGAGACATTCTACTTGAGAATAAACGACCGGGTAGAGGTTATTGTTTAGCTGTTGTTCGATTCGTATTTTGTTATTCCCGTCGAATCGCTCGTATATTAAAAATTTTCTATTTTAAGTATAACAATATGGCTTTTTTTTTTTTTTTTTTCTGTGTACAAATCTAAACGGCAAAATTGAGTGACGAGCAGCTAACTCACTAAATTATTCAGCGGCAATATTGAAAAACGAAATTTTAATAATAACGTACATTTTATTTTAACGTTTGGATGTTTTGTCGATTGACCGCCATCGAACAAAGTTGTACCGCATCATTGTCTTCGTAATAATCTACGTATGATTTTGTACATTTTACATGTTTATAATTCGTAAACGCGTATATTTACTGTCGACGTTTGCAACTTTTAAATTTAAACCAGTACTAGAGTGATTGACGATTTTTGGTACGTCGAAGGGGTTATACGTGATACAGAATAAAAAAAAATTTACTCAGCCACGCGATTTGAAGTAATATAACTATGAAGGTTCGCATGTTAAAGTAACGGATAAAGAATCGCACTCGAAGGACTCCGCAAAGTAAAGCTCTGTCTGTGCAGGTACTTCGAAACGATTTGTCGAAACGACGAAAATTGTCCGTCCCATGATCGAACGCAACGCGTATAAAATTATAAAAAAAAAACGATTGCGGAACAAAATTAGTTTTGAACACAACAATAAATAAACGTATTCGTAAAACCAAATTGCTTATCGGGTCCAAACGAAACGTTATACCGTATATTTTGATGAAATTCCTCTAGTAATGAATGACGAACGAATGTATTGAATTTTTCTCGACCATAATAAATAATCACCATTCGATTAGTCGCAAACGTTCACGAAGACACGCGCATAAAACGCGTTCGGCCAACACAGCGAACCCGTTTTTGGCATATACGCCTTTGGTCGGAATGTTGAAAACGGACAGAAAAATATATACGTTTCAAAGTCGGCGGTTTCCGCGACAAACGAAATGTCTATGGAATTAAATTCCGCACTCGGGTTCACATAAATTAGCGTCTGTCAAACGGTCACGTTGGTATGCGCGTAAGTGCCAAAAGTGTAAAAAAACAGAAAACCCGAAGCGTAAAACTATTGAATTTCGAACATAAACAATCCTCAAAAGATATCGTTTCTCCGAATCGACTCCGTTCGAGTATAGAATACTGCAAGAAGATCTCGAACAATGTTTCAAAACGTCGTGACGCGACATTTACTCGTCGTTGTGAATCTTTTGATTTTACGCGCTCCGTCAATCTGCAAACTTCTGGTGAGTGTGCAGTGGATTATTCGGGTATGATCGTCGTGTGTGTTTTCATTCGCGTATTATTATTGAAAGAGTGTAAAGCGTGTAAAGCCCACAAAATGCTTGGTTTAATCAAAACACAATTTCTTCTGATTTCAAACTTTCCAGCTGTTTCTGGAGGACGCTTTATCGCTCTCGCTTAGAACAACAATCCGGCGTAGTATAGCCGTATATAAAGTCGAGCGAGTGCGACGTAAATCCTTAAAACGTGCAGCATTCATCCGGATTCGCACGATTGTTTGCTGGTGCTTCTGAAGCAGCTCGATTATCCGTCGACTGACAGAAGGAACGGAGCTCAACTAATTTTTTCGAATCGACGGGAGTATCAAGACTCCTGTTGAATCGCTGCGGGCTGTTGACTTTCGAATCCCTGTTTTTGATTCCCGATCAGTATGACGTCCGTTCCTTTTTGAATTCCGCAAAAATTGTTTCACGAGTAACCCGTCCACTTTTTCGAACGATGCGGCCAACGAGGATCCGTCTTTCTTTACGCATGTTTTGCGTATTAACTATTCAAAAATTTATCCGTAAGTTTTTATAATGTTTTTTTTTTTTTTTGTAATCGGTCCAGTACCGTTTTATGGCGTGTAAACGAATAGGCGTGCGCGTTACTGCGGAGAACTGCCGTTTTAACGAGCGTAACTTCTTCGGGAATTAAAAAAATTGTTAAAAAACGCTTCGACAACAACTGCGAACACCGTTTTTGTGTACTCGGAGTGAAAAGAAAACCGTACACTGTTGTTTATACGTGCCCGGGCCGGCGTTTGTGAATTAGTTCGCAAATACGGACGCGTGGCCCGGGTCGAACTCAAAGCGATTCGTCATAAGAAAACTCCCGATCCCAATTAACAGGACGTTTTTTTATGGTAATCCGATTAGCGATCATCTCGTCCGGTGTGCGACAGTCTAATTAGCCGAACAAACAAATTCAACGCGATTCGCGCCCGCAGTTCGTTCCGGAAAATGCCGTCAACCGATCGACAAAACGAAATATTTATTTATCACCCTATACGTACTGGGGACGACCGAAAAAAAAGAAAAAACGTTACATTATGTTTTGTCCGTGGAAATTAGTAGGTCAGTGCCATAGACAAAACGGCGCGAACGTTTAAATGATGGGGAAAAAAAATTAAATTAAAACAACGAACTAATTGACCGCTGAAAGTGACGCGCTTAACAAGGTACATACGAATCGAGTGTTTATCGAATCAAACTCGCCGAGTTAATCACGGTAACACTGTGTGCGTGTGAATATTTTTTTATTAAAAAAAAGCGAGTTAAGTGTTTTAACCCAAAAAATATATATTTATTATGTCCAACCGAGTTGATATTGAATTTGTCTATTCGGTAAACGTTTTGTAAAAAAATTTTTCGATATATTATAATCGTTTGTTGAACAAACGACGTTTTTCGAATGTTAAACGCGTATAAATTAACTCAAAACTAGAAACACTTACGAACGGCAAAAGGTTGACCTTGAAATTTTGTACATTTCGTGTATACAACTGTATAACTGTTAATTTTCGTAATCGCGTAAATTGTAGTTCAAAACGATAAAAAAAAAAAAAATTGTTACATTTTCTTATGAAATCCGTTTAAAAACCTATTATAACAACATTATTCTATTATCAAACAGATATTGCAAGCAAATTTACATCCCGAAATCTGTTTGAACGATTCTTAAATGCTATTAACCGTACATTAATGGTAAAGAGATGAGAGAAGTTTTACAAAAAAAAAAAAACATTTTACTTAGAATTTATTCGTGAAAACTATTTCGCAGTACAATCAAGTTTTTACTGATTGTTGAAAACTCGCTGTTGACTTGATAAACCATTAACGCTATTCATCAACATTTTGAAGCGAATGAAATGAAAGCAAATGATAAAAAAAATTATTTTTATACGAGGTTTTCCGTGGGATTGAATATGGATGAATATAAGTTCCGAACTCTCGCAAAATTTCACGAAAAAAAAAAAAACAACGGCGATGTTTAAATTCGTTTTTTTTTTTTATGTTTTCAAAACATCAAAAATCCCTGATCGGAAGCAAACCCTGCGGTTTCAAACTACATTTTTCGTTTAATTTTCTTTCTTTTAAAGCTTTCAAATTGTTTGTCTTGACTACGCCATACACCGGCTACGAACGTGATCCCTGGTGTATCGGTTTCCCATATTGCCAAAACGACGTTTCAAAATATTTATGCGATAACGCCGCTGCCGAGTCCAAAAACATAGCGATGATGACCGAGATAATTTCCACAAAAAAAAAACCATTGAACAAGGAACGTGTTTCATCCATCGTGTACGATTTTTACGAGTTTAATCGAACGGCATTAGTTAAATGTACGCGGAAATATTTCACATTTGTATTTTTTCAATTTCCGCGTAAAGATATTTTTGGACCGGATGCCGGGCTTTTTATTTCTCCACCCGACGCGATTATTTATGCACCTCGTTTTATGGGTTTGTGTAGAAGGCAAAAAAAGAACGTCAAATAAAACTATTTCGTTTCGCGTTTCTGCTACTTTTACCGCCTTTACGGACTTTTCATTCCTACATATATACATGAACGTCAATTTACGTACACGTTAAATACCCTGTTAAATATGTCCGTGACACACCGTTCAACGCGAACGATTTCACGACAAACAGTTGAGAATTCGGTCTATTCGCATACAATTTCAATAATAACAATTAAATTGAACGATATTTATTATTGTTAAAAAGTGTTGAAAAATCAAAACGCCCGCGGTTTCGTAAGAAACGCCAAACGATTTCGTCAAATTGACTCGTACGCGCGTATCACACTTGCGTCTTTAAAAGTAACTTCTTGAGATTTTCGATATTACGTTTCTGGAATAATTACTACGATAATTTTGCGGTGGATCTGTATCAAAAGAACGAGGTACGCTCGTAAGAGTTCGTTCGAATTCAGTCGTTCGTGATAATAATATGCACAGTTGCCTGGTAAAATAAGTAGCGGAATTATGGTAAAATAATCATTTTCTTTGCATACGTTATATTAAAACGCTGCTATCGTGTTTCGGAGTACACGTATATTGTGATAAAATAAAACCATCAAGAAACCCTCCTAGACGAAGTCTGCAATAATTCGAAATAGTTCATTTAAATCATAATCCGTAGAATCGCTCAATATTCACATATTTTCGTATTGCGAGTGTTCTATGTAATTTGTGAACTAAAACAGCTCCAACAGCTTTGAAACCGACTCAAAATTAAAACGTGTCTTGGATTATGTTTTTTGTGATCCAAGCCCAACTGCAGCGTAACGATGTAAAATAAACAGTACTACAATCAATAAATCATGCATAATTTCTTTTTGTAATAGTTTTTAGTTTGAGTGTATATTATTAAATATCACGCATTTTGTTACTAAACATTTTTATACTATCATATTTATATTTAAATTTATTACGCACGATTTTTATGTAGTCGGTACGCAAACAACGAATTCTTCGAGAATATGTCACCTTTTCGAGGAAACGTCGTTAACACGAATATCATTTTTCAAACGAGGGTGCACGGGCGCATATTATCGTAATGAAATTTTGCGGAGACAAAAACTGTTTCGTTCAAAGTTCCACGTTGAATTACGTACGTGCGGGGCAAACAGTAAGACCTACCTGTTTTTGTGAAATACGTGTTAATAAACGTTATGTACTGCAGTGCTTACACACAAAAAGCATTATCCTAATTTATTACCTTTTACTGTAAAAAGTTTATCAACGTGTGTGTATAAATATACACTATTACAACGTACGTTACGTACTTCTGTTTTTAATTGGAATGAAAAAAATTAACGAGCAAAATAATAAAATTACACGAGTTTTGTGTCGTTGGAAACGTCGATTTTCATTCTCTGCCCGTCACACGTAAATCACGGGGTTTTTTTTTAACAGTATACTTCCAACACACCGAACAATCTGTTAATGCGATAAGGAACGCGTAAACCGATTCATGACGTCATCCGTCGAGCTACACTTTTTATTTTCATTTTTTTTTAAAAAATTCGAAAAAACTCATGTTATTAATCTTCTCCGTTTTCACGATTTTACCATATTCGTCCGACAGTCTAGGCGGTGATTTTTTCCTAAAATTACTAATTTTTTATGTAATCGCCCCCAAAATACGAATTCCATTTAGTTATCGGACTCGCCGGTTAGAGCACGTAGGTGAAAAATGGGAAATCTACGAAAAAGGATCGATTATACGTTCCAAACGACTGTACTATGCGGTCGTGTCGGCGTATATTCGCGGAATAAAAAAAAAAAATTAAAAAAGCCGGGATCACACTCTGGGTCGCGTGGGTAGTTTGACGTAACAGCGACTAAGCTTTGGGTGGGTCACGAGCTTAGAAGTTGTGGTTCAAACGAATTATTTGATATCTGAAAGCGACGATAAGTCGTTGCCTTAAAAAATACGATTTTTTTCAATTTTGTTCAAATTTTGAACATTCAACCCTCATGGGGAGACATAATATGTTTTCTAATTTTACATTAGGATTAGAGAGTCTAAAGACATTTCGTTAGAGGTATTGAACGTAAAAATCGGAGCATTCTTATACCCTTAAAACATTATACTCGCCGATGCTCAGAATCTAAAAAACTCTCTACATTACTTTGTCGCTCGTACACAAAATATTTATGCCAACGAAACAAAGAGTTTACGCCACCCCGGTTTACTCAAACAGTATTATTATTACTGTAATATTGTATGATGATTTTGGTTGGCAGACAAAAAAAAAAACTTTTTAAATAACATATTATAATATACTGTAACGTGATGGTGAATATATACGAGGTAAAAGTTTTTTTTCAATCCGTCCCGATGGGGGCATAAACTATTTTTATCCGTTCGTAATCTCCAAACTATAACTGACGTACGAGATCCGGGATAAGTTAAAAAAGGATTTTTCGGGTGAAAAAAAAGCGATTCAAAGGAGTTTAGCGAAAGGAAAAATATTAGCTGGTAGTAAGTACATATAATATTAGTGTAGCAAAGGATAAAACTATGGATTTACTATCATATACCGATGAGCCGTTCACAATAAATTAAGATATGAATTCTTTTAATGTGAATTTCGCCTTTGTGAATAGCTGGGTATTAATGCGTCGGAAGGAAATTCGGTTGTATAAATTAGAATTTTTGACGTTAAAAAGTAACGCCGTATTCTATTCGATAAATTTTTGAAAACCCTTATTATTTTTTTTTGTTTCAAACATTCATAAATCGATAAATTTTTATTAATTTAATGCTTCGTTGTTAAATGTTTAGTAAAAATATGTTTTTTTTTTTTTTTATGTTCGCAGTATGTTATTATTTTATAATTTTTTCAAACAAAATCCAAACTTTTATTTCGTGAATATCACAAACATTTTAAATAGTTTTGCTAAAATATCTCTTACTTTTATACACGATAAAATGAAAATGATTAGTGAGAATATATAACAGTTGATATAGTATAGTAGTCGATATCCGTGGAATATTTAGGGGCAAATGAAAAAAAATATTGAGGTCAGCACTCCGCTGGAGCGTTATTAAGGACAAGGTTTTCGCGTTTTTCGCAACGGGAACCCGTTAGCTAATTGAACACTCATAAAGTGGAATTTTTATTAAATTTTAAGATAAATGACAAAATGTAATTATGGTCGAAAAAGAATTGCTGCGGTAAACGTAATTTTCGGAAACACATTTTTTATTTAAACGACTCTTCATTAACGTCGAATTTATTTTAATGTCCTTGGCGCACTTGATTTTAATTGAATTTTTTTTTTTTAATTAAAATTTTTTTTAGAGATTGTACAAGTGTACAAAAGTTTTACCCTACTTAACGATAACAGTTAACGGTTCGGTAAAATAATATATATATATATATTTATTATTTGTAATAAATTTAAACGATATATACTGGCAGTAGTTTTTGTCTTTTTATACACGCGAAACGCAAAAATAAAATTACTTTATTAAAACTTAAATATTTTTAGTTTATGTCGAACGGAGGCCTCGGAATATGAATATATTTTAAAGATTTCAAAAAAATGAAAAACATTTTTTATTAATTAATGCTTACGTTTTTACACGATGCGCTTTTTAAATATTTAAAATATTTTATATTGTTTAATAGTTAAAGTATTTGAAATGCGAATTTCATCGCATTTTTACTTAGAATTATCAAAACGAGAAACGTTGTAGCTCAGAATTAATTTTAAATAAAAAAAACTCCAAACGCTCTAAAAAAAATTTGAATCCAACAGATTAAATCGTCTGAAACTGTTTACTTATTGTATTCTAATTATGAAACAAACGGTTGTGAAAAGTCAAATAATATTCAAAAATATCGGCCGCGGACGGTTATTAGTACGTGCAATATTTAGTCAAACTAATTAGATTTTACGATTAATGTACATATTCACCGTTTCACTTTCACACAATCGCAGGACACCCGTATCAAATATTTTCATTTTTATAGATGAAAACATGATTTTTTTTCCAAAATTATCAATTTTTCGAATTCAAACTATATTCGACAATCTGTTCGTAATTAATATTAAAATTTTTTTTAAATTCTGGCGATCGCTGAATCCGTCACAATACAATTCATACTATCTACATGGCCACGAGGTTTTTTTTTCGTAAACTATACTTTATAGGTGTATAATGTGTAAAAAGTCCGAAATCGTTCCGAGAACGTCAAAAATTGCGCTTACGAAACTATAAAACGCATTATAAGAGTATGGATTATTTTCAAACGGTAAGTAGAAATAGTACTAGGAAAATACAAAACAATATTTTCACGTCGTTTAACGCCCCGCAGGTTAGGTTAGGTTGCACGAAAATCGTTTTCATAATTTTATTTTCTCTCTCTGTTTTTTCTCGTTAAACCACACGTGCGCCCACACACCGTCTATCCAACGGCCCCGAGGCGACGTTTCGTAGATAGCTGCCGGTCGAACACGACGTGTACGGTTTCGCTACGAACGCTGTAAACTACTGCTCTTGTTTGAAACGTTCACGCGCGTACAAAAGTGTTTGTGAACGTTTTTTTCCGTTTTAATCGTTATAAAAAATACTTATATTCGAATATTGGACTCGTTTCCGCACGTCGAACAGTACGTTTTCTTCTACCGATTTTACCGGTCGTCCGCGGCGTTTACGCGTGCGATAACCAGCCTTCGTTTTCTTCTTCGGACGATCATCACCGGTTTTTCCTTCGGTTAGCACACACACATTTCGTCACGTTCAAATAACCCAACTCTGTCTAAAAACCGTCCGCCAGTGGAGAACAACAGCGTTCTTCGCCGCAGGTATCGCGGAAAAGACGCGCGCGAGGAGGCGACCGACCAACGCGTGACTGCGGTCGGACCGTCATCGTTATATCGTGTCACCGTCCGAAGCGATCGTCGTTTCGACAAACGAAAATGACTCGTGTTGTGGAAGAAGGAAACCGCAACGTTATCCGTTACAGCGGTCTCGGCGAAATCGTATGCGTGTGTGGCCCGATGAAAGCCGGTGGCAGTTCGTGGAGAGTGCCAATTTGTGCGTGGTTCGAGAAACGAAATGGAAATTGTTATAGAGAAACGGTGGAGACGAAAAGTCTTGCTCGGAGAATAACAGTTGTCCTTTCAACAGGATGAAACAACACGCGACGAAGGACCGTCTCCGATAGTTTACTTCCGAGTTTTGTCACCACCAGTGCCTGGCGGCGGCCAACCATCCTTTCCCCGAAAACGCGGCACCTTTTCGCGGTGCCAACGACTATTATATAAATAATATTTACATAATAGTCGTTGGCAATACGTTTAATATTTATTAAATATATATTCTTTCTAATTTTCGCCGGGACGACGATAAAACGCGGGGGATAAACGGTCGTGTCGATTCAGGGGCGCGCGTTAAACCCGAGACGTAAGTGTCGTCCGACGATGTTGTTTTGTCGATAAAAAAGTAACAAGGGCGGCGAAGACGAAGATTTCCGACGGCAGAACATTCAGAACGGTCTGTTGGAAAGAAAATACGCGCGCCATACGATTAGGACGCGAAAATATACCGATGAAATACGTAGTTGTTTGTTTATTTCGTTTTAATACCTAGAGATAAAAAACGTTTAATTCTTGTGCGCGGACCGCGCAGATGTTCAAAATCGGTTGAAGCTACGTTTCACGACTCGGGTATCTTTCGATTTTAAAACCAGAAATCAGATTACAAAAAAAGGGTTTGCGAGTAAAACAATAACCGTTCCGAACGCCAGACCAAACTTAAATTTAAGAATTTAAATAAACCGGATGTTTCATAGAAAGTCATACTGAAATCGGTTCGACACGTTTCGTGTCGTATGCAAAAAAAAATAAGAGTGACAAATCAAACAAATATAAACGTGTATACCACACGAGAGTTCGTAACTTAATATATAAATAACACCGTGGACGGCTTAATCGATTTGTTTTTTTTCTCATTGTCGTAAGTAAAAATTAAAAAAATAATTATGAAAAAAATATCGTTTTTTTTATCGTATATAACAATATGTTTAATTCAACCACATCAAGTGTGTATACATAAGTAGTGTTTGTGCAAAAACTGGATAAAATATCGCTAAATTTTAATATTTTCTTTTTTACGTCATTTTTGTATACATTTAAATAATTATTAGGTAGTTGTTTTTAATTTCATTGCCGACTTTTAAATTTAAACGCGCGATATAGTTAATTTATCTATAAAAAAAAAAAAAAACACTTTTGTTTCTACTACGTAACTTATATTTTTTTTTTTTTTTTACCAACCAACTGAAATTGTTTTGCACGTAATTTTTTTACAACCGCATTTACGTCTACATTTCATAAAAAATCGTACAAACGTCCTACACCGTATTCTTTTACGCCAAAACCATAAATTTTAAAAACATTAATAAAACACGTTTTGTATTTTCTTACACTCATTTTATATCCTATAACAACATAAAATTATATTTCGGTAAAAAAAAAAGGAAAAAACGACGTTAAGGGACATAACACGGGTATCGAGTATGGCCTGTCTTTAAAGTAGTTTTGGGTAAGTGATTGTGATGGCGTTCAGATTTGACTGAGTGGTGAAAACGAAATGAAAAATGAATCAACCAAATATTTTCTTCGTCACTCGTGTTTTTTTTAGTAACACATTTAAATTGTTGACGGATTGATTGTCTTAGGAGTTTAAATCGATCGATCGGTTATTATTCTTTGATGCCGATTTAAATTGAAATTTGGTCATCGGTGTTGACTTTGAGTTTTAAAGGATACAACTATACAGGTTTTCCTGTAGTATTTTGTTTTAGTTTTAAAAACATTTTTTTCGACTCGTTTTTTTCAACCCTATTTTTTCAATATTGCGGTTTGAAACTGATAAATAAGGCGAACGAATTACATAGTATACTTTATAGGTAAATATAAAATGATGAAAATACAAACGAATTTCTAAAACACTTATCTTGTACCGTATATTAATCTAAGAAAACATGGTTAAAAAAAAACCTCCTTGACAATATTATACAATCTTAAAATATCACATTTCATGTGGTATATTTCAAATTTAATACCATGATTGTGAAATATGATATTGTAAGATGATGTTTTTTTGTACTTTTTTTCGAGAAAAAAAGTAACATTCAAACGGGGCTGTCAAAAATTAATCACAGTACGTTATAGGAAAATAATTGATAAAAAAAATATTTTTGTGTAAAAAATACGGAGATAACATCGATTAGATGGAAAACAATTTAAATCGTACGACTTTTTTCTATTGTTAACATAAACGTGATAAAGGGAAAAGAGGAATAGCAGTCGAAACGAATTCTAAATACTCGGAGATTTTCATCGGTCACGACGGATCTGAGTTCGCTTGATGAAAATATAACGGCTGAAATAGAAAGATATTGTTGTTTTTCTTTTATTTCGTTTCAAAAAAGAATTCGTTGTGGTTTTTTTTTTTTTTTAATCTTTTATGAATCTCCGGCAAATCATTTTTTACAACAATATTCCGAACAATGTTTTCGTATTTTCTCTCACAGGAGAAAAAAAAATATAGTTATTTGGTACCTATATAATACTTTTTATTTTCTTTGACGAATTTAAAGAAGCCAAAATAGTCCAAATAGTCGATCGATATCAAACATACTTTGTGTTTTGTAAATCTTTAAACGTATTATAACAAATCATCTTAACGAAGTACGGTATAATATAATAACTTACGGAGCACAAGTAGCTGACTCGAATCGAATTGCGATCAAAGCGTTTCACAATCGAAGTATAATCTTAAATCGGAGAAAAGATTTTTATTCTTTTTTTATTTTGGTATTTATAATATTTTACTTTTGAAAAGACCAACGATAAAATCTTTTTTATAATACCGAACGTTTTCAGTGCATAATATACAGCGTTTGATTTTTGTTGAACATCGGATATAAACTTAAAATACATTTATATTTAGCAACACATTTCATTATGCTACGTATTCACACGAAACGTGTGTCGATAAAATCAAAGAAAACCGTTCAGATATATATGGAAAAATTAAAAAAAACATTAAAGACTATACGTATCGGATTTTTGTGCGTACGAATGCTTCGTTTGATTTTTATAAATCGAATTTTTCGAAGAATTTCACTATACGCGACGAAAATGTTTACAGTCAAAACAAAACGTATGTACAATCGAATAGCGTATTAAGACATTTTGTATCCAGATCGTTTACGAGCTGCAGTGTAACGGTTTATAACGCGTCAATACTATATTATATTATCCTCGCGGGACACGAAATTTCATAAAATCAATAAGAAAGTAAGCCGGAAAGTAGAATTTTTGACTTGTTTTAATATCATTATAACAACGGACGATCAGCTGTAGTCGTGTCGGTCGTGTTTGTTTCGTAGAAAACCGAGTGAAAACGTAGTAAAAATTGTTTAGTTGCAAACATATTACTTTTCGTACATTTATATCGTAATGTTCGGATTCTGGGTGGAACGAGGAAGCTAGTGGTTTTACGACGATGTTTAATTTTTATACGAAATTTTTACCAGAAAGAGTGCACCGATGTAGAGTGAGTTTTTTTTTTTTCAGAAAATCGGATTAAGCTTTAGAGAAGTCATTTTTCTATTTTCTCCATAGTTTTAGACGGGAAAAACAGTGTGAACAATGTTCGAACAACGGTAAGTTTGAACCACCGTGGGTGACCCACCCCAAAGCGTAGCCGCTACCCTCCGTCGTACTACCCACGGGACCTATAACAGCGGTTCTTTCGGATTGACCGACTCGTGTGAGATGTTCACTTTTCGCGGGGACGAGGGGTGACACGAACATCCCTTACCGAGTGTTCGCGAGTGGCTATTCGGTCGACGGACAACGGGAAATATTTTCAAGTAAATCAAAACACCTCTACTGTGTGAGTCGTATTCGCTCAGTCGTTTGGGCGGGTTGTTTTTTGCGGGAAAGCGAGGGAATACGCCGCCGCAAGATGAATCGTGTCGAGTACAGGTAGATGGGGTGTTACGGATGAGATCGAGATTAAGACGAGAGAATATGGCTTACCGCCAATATTATATTAACCTCGTATTTATTACACAAAGTGATAAATGGCTCCGAGAACAAAGTTTCTCCGAGTTCGCCACGCGATAAAAAAGTCCAATATTTACGCTAGGACGTGTGTGACATTATAATATGCAGATGACACCTGAAACGCTGCCACGTGGATTCGCGAATACCGCCGATACAGAGGGAAAAAATTCTGGAAAAAGAACGACTGCTGCATTCGCGTTGATTGCATCGAATCGAACAGAAGAATATCGCGTAACATTATGATATCTTGATTTCTACAGCTGTCGACGCTGGGCCGGTGGTAAACGACTTGTTTTTTTAACTCTTCAAACTGAGTTTATGTTGGAAAAGTCGATTCGTTTAGATTATTGAGCGTTACAAAAAGAAATCAATTAGACCGCGTAAAACAAAGAAGAGTACACATATCATATTTTTGACTCTCGTGATTCTATATATATATATACTCAGTACGACGTTTCCTCCGTTTCAAAAACATTTTTTCTTATTTTCTTTTGAAAACAACTAGTTAGGTATTTTTTTTTATATGAAAGAGTTTAAAAAATAAAAATTGTTTCGATTCTTATAAATTTACTTACAATTGACACGTAAAATTAAAAAAAAAAAATCGACCGATCTAGTTAACGAAAACAATAGGTTAATGAACTTAACTCACTAACTAACTTAGTTTTCACTTTTTACGAGTCGACGCCCCCGGTATCTCGTATATTACACACGAATGCACTAAAAAATAATTATGTACATTCCGTTTTATTTTCTGTAGCAGTTTTTTCATTTTTTTTCGTGTGGTGTTTTGGGACACGCGTTTTTAACGAGAAATGAATAGAAAGCACACAGCACGTGATTATTAGGATAGTTTCGAGAGAGGAAAAAAGTCAAGAAAATCGCACAAATTGGTAAAATATCGATGATCGACCGTTCCGGGTTGGTCGTTTTCTTATTCGGCGACCGAACATTATTTCAGCTCTGCAAATATCTATAGTTTATTCGAGTCGAATGAACGAAAAACGAAAATGCTTTATTTCTATATCACAATCAGTCGTGATATGAAACGTTAAACTAAAATTCTTTTTTTTTTTTACTGCCAATAAAAGATCAAACATTTCTTAAAAAGTACAACCAGAAACGAATATAATATAATCGTAAAGTGAATTTAGTAAATACAAAATTACTTTTTGAACGTTCGGAATTCTCTGGAAAAGTAAAAAAATCCACTCGGACATCGTATATTATTCAAAGAGACCGAGGGCCGCGGAAGAACTCGGCGGCGATGCACGTAATAATGTTAATATCATTAAAGAAGTGCGGGCGATCCGATGGAATTTTTTATGTTTTATTAAAATCGGACCGCTCGTTTAACGCGCGACACTTTAGGATAATATGTTTTGTACACGGCCGGAACTCGTTAAAAGTTAAAATTAAGTTAAAAAGTCAAGTCAATTTTAATTAAATTTCGTGTACTTACATTTTTAGTTTTTTTTTTTTTTATTTTAATAACACGATTGTTTTTCAATTTGACGTGTTTACCTTAATCTGTAATAATAATTAAAATTTTTGTTTTAAATTCTGTACAAAAATTATCCACTACACCGTAGTTATCTTTATTTTGATTTTGGTAATTTTTTTTTTTTTTTTTTGTTCGTTGACTATTGATTTATCACATTTGAAAATCAAAAAAATTAACTTTTCACTTGTTTTATCCAACAAACTTAACTTATCAAGTTCAAAAAACAAAAAATTGTTAACTTGCCCAGCCTTGGTTTCGTACAGTATACCGAATTAAGGCGTCACGGAAAACAATTATTATTATTACTTTCAAAACCGTAATAAGTGTCTGCAGACGATAACCAGCAAGCCGAAACGAAATATCGCATTTCGCGAGACGTCGGAAACGGTTCGTTAAGCCGAACAAGATATTTATTACTCTTCCGTTTTCCGCACACCAAAGCGAATAAATAAAAAATAAAACGAATGCCAAAATCCTAACTTTTATGAGGTATCCGACTGGAGGTATACGATTGGAGCACTACTTCAATCCGAAAACGTCATAAAAAAACCTGAATATTTCAAATTTTTCGCTGTAAAATTCTCGATTTTTTTCATAATTTTTGTTTTTCATTTGATTACTTACCACTTTTTTTGTTTTCGGTTTAATTTTTTCGTTAAATTAATTTTTTTTATTTCATTATTTTTAGTGGAATTGTGATGGATAACTAACTTTTATAATCAAAAAAACCTAATGGTCTTCGTCGCACTGAATTGTATGTTGTAAGTATATTATATTGTCTCAGCCGTTCCGCAAATTAACAGTGTTATGTATGCAATTTTCATTCTAAAAACGGTACTGAACTCGTTTATAATTATGTCTATTATGTTTTAGCGAGATCATTTTTAAAGGTAATATAAATAATAATTGAAATATTAAAACTATGACGATTAGCGTTTAGGTTCTTGTTTTCAATACTTACACCAATGTTGGTTCTAAAATTTAAACTTACCAAAAACATCACGATCACGAAGGACTTAACTTAACTTTTTGTTTTACTTAACGAGCTGAGAAAAGTTGTTGGCTTGCCCAGTCTTGGCTGTTAGTACAGAATGTTCGATGTTGGACGTGAAGCGAGCTAGCTGATCATATTATTCGTTGAAAACAATTATTAAAATTTAACGATTTTTAAATTTTGCTATACGACACGCGCTTTGGGCTTGCGTTATTTACTAAATTATATCGTGCAACATAATACATTTTCGGAAAGCACGTCCGATGCGTTATCGCGAAAAACATTAATTTCACTTTCTGACGTTTTTAATCGATGTATTTTTTTTTATACTATATTTGATCGTCATATATATATAATTCAATTTGTATAACGCGCAGACAATCTCATATTATACGACGTACGTGGTTATATAGTCTGAACAACAACCGAAATACTATGCTCTTTTGCCTAAATCAAAAGTGCATAAATATAAATGAATTTGTATTATACGAAACAGTCCACTCGCGTCATACAAACTATAAGCACGATTTTAAAACAAAAAATAAACTCTTCAGAAACACACAGTTATTTCAATATTAGGTTAAAACTAAAGGGGATCGGATGCGACTAAAATTTGTAGGAAAATATACCAGAACGCGTTAACAATATCCAAAATATGTAACAGACAATTTTTTTTTAAAGTAAAACCTCTTGTTTTAGAGTGCTGGTGTTTCCGATTTTGGGATTTCGTCGCGATACGCGTTGACAATACGAAGTCGAAGTTTCAAAATATATCGATATTTTCAAACAAAATTGTACGATACGCCCTAAGACATGATTTTAAAATCGGCAAAACCAGCCAGAATCTTTTAAATATTTTTATAAAATCAACAAAAAAAAAACTCAAATACGTTAGCTCGAAAAATGTGTTCTATACTAAACTACTCGGTAATTCATTTAATCTGCGGTTTTCACGAGGTCGTAGAAAAACACCGCTAGTTTCACCAGATAAGCGACGCACTCGACCAGAAAACAAAATATTAAATTACTCTCTGTTTTATGACGCCACCGCCCTAGAGTTAACGCGACGACGTGTTGAACATTATTCCAAAAACATTATTTTGTAAAAACGTGTACAAATTTAAAACTATTCCCAGTAATAAATATTCGCACCCGTTTCTTTTGACGTAGTCATTCTCAAGAACAATGTGAAATATTCATCGCGGAACAGTAGAACCGATCTAACGTCATATTGTTCTGGCGCAGTGTGGCTCCGCGAATTCTATTTTGAAATATCGATTCGCTGTAAACGGATTACCCTTATATATTCGGTCAAAATTATTACGAAACCGAAAAATCTTTAAACGCTGTACTTTTTTCTAAAACCTCACGCAACACACGTCTTCGACCCGTCTGTTCAAACATTTGCAAAAAACTTTGTAATCGCGACGAAATCGAATTTAAATCGCGTGTTTTGTTAAAAATAATCACACGAATTATCCACACCTTTTGATATAAAATTAGAAAAAATCTACGTGTATTTCAGTTGACGGTCCGGTACTGAAATTATTCGTGTACAAAGAAGATATTGATTGTTTTTTTTTTGCTTCTAACGCATTTTTTTTTTTGTTCGTATAAATGTAAACACCCACGCTGACGAAATAATTTGAAGTATTATACAAATGTTGTATCCCATTCAAGACGAAATCGGAGGTTTTACGAGTCGAGTTTTAATCGTTTAGCCGACGATGACCCGCCGAACCGAATAATACCTCGTTTAGCCATCCAATCGGTGGTCGGTCTATATATAAGAAATTCGATGAAAATTCGAAAAAAAAAAAATCGTTAACGCGTTCGCTCGCCATCCACTCCTACGCGCTGACGTATCGAAATTGCCTATTCAACGCGCCGCGTGTGCGTTTGTGCTCTACCAATATTATTATTATTAACTTTTGCTGTTATTATTTCATCGATTGAACGAAATGCATTTGTATATTATTAAATTTTGTTAGAATTTATTATTTTTACATAGACTTCTCCGCGCGAAGCGTAAAATCTGTCGGTCCACCTCGATATAGTTGATCCGTATGTTAAGATGTAATAATAATAATATTTATTTACTGTTATCCGAAACAAAATTACAAATATTAATTTTACACGACGATTTTTAATTTTAGAGCGGTATACTCCGCTGTTTGTTTGAAGGATATGAACGGTCCGTACGATTTTATGATATAACTAAAGTCGACGATCGGGCGAACGATTAATATTTAAATAACTAATAAAACCGTACCGTTTGTCAGTCATTGTTTGTCAAATACCATTATATAATATATTCGTCTATATTTTATAATACAGTTAACGACGACAAAACGCTATAAAGTATGATATAAAACGTATTGATTGTTCAAACAAAATGCAGAGCACTTCAAATAACAATAAAATAACATCTGATAGGTACCTACTACGCCTCGCACTATTTGCAGGTGCGTGTGGCACAAAACGGAATTCACGCTTTTAAATTTTCATGACGATTAATAGGACGTTTAAATATCGATTCGAGTAGGTACCGTTTGAAATTAATTTTGTCGACCGTATTTGCGCGCACATCGATATAATTTTTCATCTAAAAAGTTTTAATCGTTTTTTATAGTTCGTATTTTACGTTTGATCTTTGATTTTTTTAAATTGGCGAATCCGCAATTATAATACGTGTTATATTTTCATCGCGAATCATAAAACACGCAAATTTTTATCGAATATGAAAACTATCCAACGCCTGTGAGAAAATCTCAACACGCGTTGTCTTTTAGTTAAATGAATTTCGATTTGAATTCTTGAAAATGTTGACCGGATGTTTTTAGAACTTAATTAAAGCGATCGGTGCAGCGTTGAATAAATGGAAAACGTTTAAATCCCGGATATATTACTTTCGGATCATCCAAAACCGTCCAAACGTATTATTTACAATATCTGAAGGCAATGATTGTCTTCGAAAAACGACTCTGAGCGAGCTCGGTTATCTAGTATACGTTATCTGGTAAAAACCGAATTCAACAAAATCAATATAACACCGTCAACAAATTTATCAATAAATTTTTTCTGGGTTTTTAGAATCTACCGGACCGATTTTTTTTTAAGTTTTTCAATTCAGACCGCAGATTTTGTATAAATTGTAACACATTTTATTTCAAATCTTACAAGTTCGTGTGAGTTACAAATTTTTTTCCTCGAAAAATAAGTCAATGGTTTGAGAAATGTTTGACGATTTTTTAACTTAAAACGACTAAAAAAAAAATTGTGACTACGGAGTTTTTGAAACTTTTTTGTCGAAAATTAAATTTTTCATCGAACAAAAATGACAAGAAAAAATGAAAATTTACGAAGGTTTTAAAGCTCTATACTTGGCTCAAACATTTTCAAAATCAATTGAAACTTCTATGACGACACCTGTATCCTAGGTATGTATTGATGGACAAAAAACTTAATCGATTATGTCAAAAGACACGCGTTGGCAGTAAATTGTTAACGTTTTTCCTTGATTTTCGCTTGATTTTTTCGTCGTAACATTTCAAATTTGAGACCACTCAAAGCTCCACCTCGATCCGCAAACTTATCAGAAAATTTACCGACTTTGAAAATCTGAGCGTTCCAAAAACGATATTTTTTTCCTCCCAAACTCCGGTAAAGGCGCATAACTCTGATTTCCTACCGTTTTCTTCACCGTCGGCGTAGGTGCAGCACCCGCTTATCGATTATTTTTAATTTTTCACGACAACACGCGATGAAATATTCAAACGGTCGGGATAGTTGACACGAGCACAATGAGTTTAAAATATAATATTCACGTACACCCGCTCGTCGGAATAATAATAATAATATAGCAGTTTGTAACGATTAGAGCACGGCGGTTTATCATCATCGCGGATACGCTGATAACGGGAAAACAAAAAAGGTAAAAGAATTCTAATAAAAGTACCCGTTTTCAAACACTTTGAATGATTTTTTTAACACTTTTATTTTGATAAGTACCTACGTTTAAACAGTAAGCATATTTTGTTGTCGTTTTAATCGAATATCATTAAGTTTTAAATGTTTAGAACAGTATTTTTATAATTTTTTTTTTCTTTCTAAACAAAAAAATGTTTTATTAAAATAATTTGTAGGGTTCAAACCGGCTCATTATCATTTTCGTTCGTCACACACGAACATGAACGGCTTTTATTTCTGCGGATACGATAATAATGTTGTGCGGAATCATCGAACGTGTTGAAGTGTTTTTAAATTTTATAAATTAATCTTTCCTTTTCACCCGGAGAGTTATTTTATTCGACTATTGCAAATGTTACGAAGAAAAACTAACGCGTACTATTCAAAAGTCTTCCCGTTAAAACACTGCTGCGAACCCGTTGTATCGAACGGAACGAGTTCGTTACTGTATTTATCAAACAATACGACCGGTTAGGTTTGTAAGAACAAAAAAACGATTTAATTTGAAAACCGCCCGTCTCAAATTGATGATTTGATTTTCAAATTCTACGATCGCCATTACTGTACGATCCGCGTGTACGAGTCGGTGCAGTGTGCGGGAGAATCGGGCTAGGGACAATGTGTACTGTACTACACATTCACCTCTGGGAATACGTCCTAGGTGTTATTCGAGCGCATGAATATTTTATCGAGGCCTCGCACACGTCTGCGTACAGTTTTGTTGTTTGTTATTGCTCAAACGTTCGTTAAATATATATGCGCGTTGGCGTTGTAAAATACATATAAATAATATCGTGGTCGTTTACATCGATGGTTATTTTTCTAGTGAGGGGCAACGGAATCGAACGATCCTCGAATCGTTAACGGATCAGCGTTTGTTTGCGAGTTCGTTTTTACCAGGACGTATAAATTTTTTTTTTCGAAGGCTACGTCGTCGCACTCGAAACAACGCGTTCAAACCAAATAATTATAAAACCTTTTTTTTTCAAGCTTTTTATTACTCACACCGCACTCGCGGCTAAACGCCAAACAACCGACGGTGAACGCGTGACGGAATGTCGTACGAACAAACAGTCGATATTATATCCACGGGCCTCTGCACCGACGTTCATTTAAATGAACATCAGTGTGTGTGTGAGTTTTATCAAAACGGTTTCTCTTCACAGCTTCACCAAATCGTGACATTAGAACGTGTATTTATGTGAAATAATTGCGCTACAATTTTACGAAACCTAAACTACTTCCATCATACTGAGTACTGCTCCGATAATGATTTTGAAAACAGATTAGCCGCGAGGTTTATTCGGTATCCTTCGAGCCACATTTTTTGAATTTTATTTTTTCAAAGTTAGGTTATCTCATTTAAAGTTTTTAAAAATATTGGTTTTTTTCTGAAAACGAAATGTCCAAAAACAGTAATTTTAAACAAAAATGTTCTCAAACTACAGTTCGGAGCATCCGAAATAGACTTTATAAAATATTTAACACCGTTTTCAAAACTGGAGTAAACTAACTCGCGCATATGGAAATCGTTTAGGTTCACTTTAAAAACCTGTGGTGTCCATTAAACGCGAGGACGCCTCGACGACGAGCATTTCTTTTTCAAAAACTCCCGTTGCCCGTCATTATAGTAGATCCTTCGGAAAAATTTCAAAAACCATCGTCGTGACCGTTAAATGATCCGGTAAACCGGTGTTTCTGTCAAAATCACTCGTCCCCGCGGTTCTCTTCGAATCGATTTTGGATTTTCATTAAAGATCGGCGACGGAACGCGGTCGACGAAAAGCGAAAACGACCCGTGGTGAAAATTCGCAAAAATATCACAAAGACCTCCGGACGGACGTGGTTGCGGTCGCGAAAGTCGTCGACGTGCGGTAATTAACGGGAAAGTCCGAGCGCGTTTTCTTACTGCGTCCGCGGCACCGGCATCGAATCCAATTACGACGACGACGACGACGACGCAACTTTGGCGCGCGCGTGTGTGAAACCGCGGCTACGCGAAACCGACGGGGGGGGGGGGGGGGGGGGGGGGGGGGGGGGGGAGGAAAAACTGCTGTAAACGACAGGCGAAAAAGAGCCATTCCGCGAGCAGTTTGACGGAGTGGCGACACCGCGCTTCGGGTGGGTGGGTCACACTAGTTTATGATGTTCGAACGCGTTGTCCCGAGAGCAACTTTGCCTTCGAAAATACGATTCTGAGCGAGCTCGGATGTCTGTACGTCTCCCGGGTAAAAAGAATCTTTTAACGACGAAAACCCCGAATCCGTCGGTTTAAATCACGGTCAAAAAAAATGTGTAAAAAACACCGTAATCATTCCACGCGGCCGGTCGGAACGAAAAGACGACAACGTGAAATCGGCTGTAGACCAAATCTTTTTTAACCACGTGTGTAAGACCGTCTTGTTGTTCAGATCGCGATAGAGTCTCATCGAGACTTGAACGCGAAAACTAGAGATCTTACGGAACACTGGGTAAAATAACGAATTCGAAAAGTTCCCTTAAAAATGATCAAAATCGATCGATTCGTTAAATCCTACTTAACGTCACGTGTGTTGTAGATTTCAAGTGGATAGAAGCGATTACGAAAATCGACACGTTTTCGTTTTTTCCTCGGAACTTGAAAAATAATCAAAATTTGAAAAAAAAACCCTTCGAATAGAAAATATATCGGGGTAACGCGAACACTCCATGTGTACGCAGTGAGTCACTGTTTTGGGTGAGACGTCACCCAAAGGGACGAGCCATCGGTCAAGTGGCTCGGTGGTAAATCGTGAATGTCATAACTGTATATTATTGCTGAAAAATCGTTTGCACGCTTGCACCCGTTTTGCCAACAAACTCCGATGTTGACTCGAACAACGGGCGATAAGAGCCAAAAAAAGAACGAAAATACCGACGTGTTAAGTGAAACGATCGATTATTAAAGTCCTAGAACCGTAAAGGTAACAGAAACGGGAAAACTGCGTGTTTTATCGAAGAAAACTTATGTGTAATTTTAAAGTTCTACGCGTTCGACTCGAAAACGGTAATAGTCGTTTGCTATGAATTGCAAACCTAACCGACGTTCGATTGTTTGATCTGATACATCGGTAATTTGTAAAATGTTCGAAACGTTTGAACACTTTTTTCGAAAAAGTGTTGCCGGAGGAATTAAAATATCAAAATAATAACGACGCAGACGTAATCGGATTTCCGGAATGTTTCAACCTTGGATTGTGAAGTACATCGTACGATTTTGAGCCTCTCTACACTGAAAATCTAAAATTTTACAAAATCATATGACTATACGAGAAATTTCAAAAATGTAAACACTCTTTTATCGCTGAATTTTGATGTCACCTTTAATTCGTGTCGTATTTTTGATTTGCGCGTCTATTTTTCTTCTCTGTCCGCAGGGGTAATTATTTATAAATGAGTTTAAAAGACCATCAGCCATTTTATTTTTCTAAAATAGTTCAGCTTAAACATCATACGTTTACTGATTTCTATTTATTTTTTTTTTGTTTTACTCTCAAACAAACTTCCGAAACTAAATTACGCCACCAAAATTGTACGTTTTTTTATTTTTTTTCATACGTGAGTCTAACTTTGAAAGATAATGCGCGTTATAGTATATTTATCTATTACGTTTTATGATAATTTTCAGTAAAAAAAAAAAAGTCAATGAAAATCAACTTTATTTAGCTTAAAACATCCCCATTTTTTCTAACATGAACTGGAATTATAATGTCAAAACATAACAGTTACTATTTTGCGAAACAACGGAGCTGTTATTTTATTCCCCCGGTAAATCTTGTTGAAACAAAAACCGTTTTAATTCGTTCGAACGGCCATAAATTGTATACTTTATACCGTGAAAATTGTTAACATTTCACGCCGAGTGCGAACAACTGCAAAGCCGGTAAACGACTTAAGTCTATAAAAAGTCAACTTTAAGCGCCGGGGCGAGTTTACATTTAAAAAATTATTTCACCCGTATGTTTGTTTTCCACTCGAGTTCAAATTCAACGAACGAATTTAAATCTACTGCGGACGTTTAAAACGCCACACATTTTCTTTTGTTTAAAATCGTTGAATTTATTTTAAACAAAAGTGTAGATGGTCAAAGTAGTTCATATCTTAAACGTCACCGCGAAATTTTAATAAGCGCAATTCAAACGACGGTTAAATAATCTTTATTATTATTAGTCGGCCAACGAGAGAGTTCAGCGTATAATGAGTTTTTTTTTTTAAACTTTAAGAACCAAACGAAGGATAAAATTAGCTACGATAAAAATTCAAAACATAATGAACCGAACAATAACGCCTTTTTAATTTAGAAAAACTTCTAACTTACTTCAATGCGTAATTTTTGTTGATTAGTAATCCGATTTCGTATGGTACTATTTTTACGTTTTCAAACAAATTTCGGAGAATAAGATTGGATAAAAATGAACTTAATAAATTTTGAAATAACATAATGTAGTGTTTGTAAAATTAACAAGTATATATTTATGACTATAATTGTATAAAACGTATAATTTAGACTTAGAAACTATTAATACTCTTAACAAAATCGTTTTCGCAAAACAATTTTGGGCAGATTATCCTGAATTTAATACGTTTTTTTGTTTCAAACTGTTTTTTTTTTAAATATAATACCATAAAAATCGTATTAGGTATTCCTGCACCTATATAACATATTTTGATTTTTTTAAACTATTTGCAAAACCCTAATTCGTTAAAGTATATACATTATGGTTTAAATCTACTTTTAAACGTCGCGTGAAATATTGGAAAAATAAAAAACAGTAACAACAATTATTGTTCTAAAAAAAAATAATTGTTAAATGTGCATAATGAATTACCAGACCTGAAAATGTATATTTTTTCGTCCACTTTGTTAAAAACACAAACTATTATTTCAATCTAATTCCGGTGTTCTGTACGTTTGATTTTATCAGAAGAGTATACATTATCGCTTTTTATTTTATTTTTTTATTGGATTAAAATATTTTTAACAACCGAACATGAAAAACACATTAACCGACGTACAAAAATGATGAATTCCAAGTTTGACTTTGGAGCGGAACAACTTAGTCAATAAATTATGTACAGAAAAGGTACGTGTTATATATTTTGGATTTTTACATTTAAATTCACACACTATCACGTTAAAATTTCACCGATGTATAAGATAGTGTGTTAATTTTATACCGAAGATTTAATAATCCACGATGACTGGTAAACGTCCATTTATAATATGACTATGAAATAAATAATTATCAGTTTTTCGAAAATTGAAATTGGAAAATTATAGGGGAACACAGTTTGAAATTCATTGAAGGTTCGTCTGGATTTTATGATGCAAATATACGATTTGAGTAATTTCTCAATTACCTACAATAATGGGTTATATACTTATTCTATTTTTATTCCGAAAACGGTTCTGAACTAGTGATAAAAATTTTTTTTACGTTTTCACAAGATAATCGTTGAAAACATTTTTTTTTTAAACACATTAATACAACAATTATTATTGAAACGTTGAAATTCCGACGATATTCGATTAATTTTAAACGGTCGCAAAGTTATGAAAACTTATTTATTCGAAAAATCATCGTGAAAAAACATTGTTTGGGTTCTCGTTTTTTTCGTTTCACCCATCGGTATGTTGGCTCTAAACCTACCACGGAATGAACGCAATCATAGAATTACAAAATTATTGTGTTTTTCAAAATTAAATTCATTGCAGGCAGCACTAAAAATGCACTTATACGCCTATAAAATAATGATTAAGTGTTTCCAAAAGTATTATACACGCAGTTCATCACGATTTTAAACCTATTTTTAGGACGCAAGTTTA
>CM029362.1:5786450-5823777 GCA_017140985.1 Hormaphis cornu | reverse complement strand
AAATGTGTTTATACAAGAATAATAAAGTTTACGATTACCAGTTATTTCTTTTGAAAAAAAAAAAAAACGGAAATAAAAAATCTACTTAAGGTAGCAAAACTTTTAAAACATCGTCTTCACCGACTTTATAAACGCATTATTTTTAGCGCACTATGTATAAACCGGATTTGCTTATACGATAATGTGTATGAACTTTTTTTTTCTCTTTTTATAACCCGTGGTTTTGCTGAAAGAATACAATTTTCAGAATTTATTCCCACGACGTGTTATCTTTGTGCGGAAAAGTTATACTGTGTAAATACTTATGTTACAATGCATATAAATTTAATAAAATCTACCGATTGGTTTGTACTTGTTTCACGTGAAACGAAATGTATAGAATATACACACGGATTTCAGGTTCCTTAACACTTTTGGTGACTCAAAATAAAAATCTACCTAACGCCTAAGGAATGTTCACGTAACGCGTATGCAGTAAATAACAGAGAATTTCCCAATAAAAGTAAATACTATTGATTAATTTACACGTATTGAATTATAGGCTAGGACCGTTTTCGATTAACAAAATATGATCGACGGTAAAACAAAATTATTTTACGATAATTACGTCATTTTACTTCGATTTCAATCGTTGTTAAGATCTATTACACCTCCGTTATGGCCATCTCACCTTGGCGCCACGTCGTCACAAAGTACAAACTGTAAGTTAAAGATCGTAACTTTGTAAGATTTTCTCAGTTCATTCGCGTGATATGAAATTTGAAACAAGTAGGCCAGAAAAATTAATAAATTAATATGAAGCATTGCAATTTTGAACTCTTTACTAGCTTTTTACTGCGTAACCGAGATGGATTAAAAAATAATCGATTGATTTTGCGTGTATTTCTATCAACATTTCAAATATTATATCATTTGGTGCACAGACGTCTATTATTGTACGTGTCATTGAACGAAAAACTGGTGTTCGCTAAAAAAAATTATGATATTACTTCAAATGTTTTTATAACATCACAAAAGTATATGGATCGAAATAGGTAGGTAATTGTTAGAACGGCGATCGAAGTTTCGTTTCTTTCAAAAACGTCTTTAAGATTTAACAGATTATTGTGAAAAACCAATATTGTTTATTAATTATAGTATAAATTATTATTGTTGTTGCGTGTGAATTACTATTATTAATAATATTATTGCTACTACGATAGGAGATTATGATATTTCATGATGAATTGATGGTCTCATCGAGATCAATACATTATACTGGATAGTTGTTGATCCATTACTGAACTAGAATATATTGTAACAAAACAGAATTTGATTGATTATAAGCAAACAATTCAGAAACTGCTAAACTCAATTATTTCGCACTGGCGAACATTTTAACTGTTATAATATACTTCCTTATCATATTATTGACAGGACTGAGCAATAATCAAAATAATTTAACGCACGTAAATCGAAATTGAAAATGGTCTACATTTAAACCGTAGATATATTGTATTTTGAGTAGAAATAGTCGGTGAAAAGTATTGTACAATCAATAGCACATATTAAAATTAAATCTCAATGCAGAACTTATAACTTATAACTGATATTAAAACATTAAATTGACTGCGTGCAGTGTGAATTATCAAATAGTATATGTCAACACGTGTAAAAAATTAAAATAGAAACAATCGTATTGTAAGTAAATTATATTAACTTTTGTTACAGCTATAGGAACTTCGTTTGTGTGTGTAAAAAAAAAAAGTCATTCAACAATGTCCAAATGCCCTGTACCATAATAATATACGAGTATTTATTGTTCGTATAACACATTTTCACATTTTTTTTTTTTTAAATTTATTAGTATCCTGATTATATAAATTTTTTTAAACTCTTGTTAATGTTGGGGTCATAAGTTATCTAATGAAAAGGCATTTCTCAAAGGTTAAAATTGAATTATACGTTTTATTTTTCGCCTACTAAAAAGGAAATCCATAGATGTTATTGATAATGAATAGTACCTATATGCCTTTATACTTTTCTTGACTCATAACTGTACCAAATACAATTGAAGTTTATTTTTTATAATAAATCAATTTTAATATGGTTGAAAATTATTACGGATCATTTTCAATAAGTAAGTCGATAATTTATTTTTGAAAGCTCTACACTTCATGTACCTAGATGTTTTGTGTTATTTTTCATAGCAAAAATTGTATAATCGAACTGTCGGCACCATTACTATTGTATTACTATTGCGTAGTCTTTGTTTTTTTTTTTAAAGTACTTTTGGTTAATGTAATCAGCTGTTCTCGAGTAGAATTCCACAATAGTTTATAATTTTTCTGGTATTAAATGTATTCATTAACAGTGCATACGTTTTCTCACGCATATTTCCGATTCAAGGCGCAGAAAAAATTTTACAAAACGAATAATTCTGTATATTAAGAACCATCGATATTGAACAGCCATTAAATATTAATTGATTTTCGTCATAAAATATTAACTTAAAGTTAAACTTAAACCTATCTATATATTCTTCGCCTTGTTATTAATTTTTTTTATGTGTGCATCCGAGGAAACTGGTCTTTTTCACAGAGCAATGGTTCGATATAGTTGAACTCCGTAAACAAATTTGAATGAATTGATGAAAATTAATTATTCGCAGGAACACTGCGCGGTCAGCTGGTTTTGAACGTAATAGCTGGATACGATCCGGTTGTATCGATTAAATTATTATTGATAAACACGAGAAAAAATAATTCAATTTTGATAAAAATAGCAAGTAGGAATTTAAGTTTAGGTTTTTTTTCTCTGCAAGGCGCTAGTTATTGTAAAAACTAAAGAAAAAGACTTGTTTAACATTCAACCGACGTAATATTTTTATAATGAAAATTTGGTTATAAATTACCGTTACCTGGTATGTATAAAAATATTAATTATTTTACCAAACTCTGTATAGTATGTGCGTACCTTCTTTCCCGGAATAATTACATATAAAACAGTTCCATGTATATTTGATTAAGTTTTTCTTGTTTCGATTAGATACTTTGTCAAAGCCGGTTTCGATTTGTTTTTTAAGAGGACAAATCATCACCACCTCGTCGGTGGAAAACTTGATAAAATATTGAAATATTTTATACTTACTATCTTATCTATACATAATAAAAAGATGGTTAAGATAGTCAGAAGTTTTATTTAACTCAATAACGGTCAAATTGTTTGAAAACGTTCAAAGTTTTCAACGGCATAAAAGAAAATATGCTTGTACGTTGTTCTCGAACTTTAAGTACCCGCTTTGAAAATAATATGTTTTATGAAACTGAAATAACTGCAAATTTTCTCGAGAAAAAAGAAAAAAGCTACAAATAGAGTACGATCTGGAGCCATTCACCAATTGTACACACTTAAAGTCTGATCGAATCTACTATCCGAAATTGTTATCAGATGATATATTGAAAACATTACAGTATATTTGATAGAATCTAAAAAAAAAAAAGAACGATCGCTGATTTTGTATCGTCGGTTTATACACTCTATAAGCAGAACCGAAAATAAATTGTTTTCGCCAATAAAATCTGTGTAAGATCTAAAATAAAGAATTTTTTTCCCGGGGGAATACAACGCGGCCAGTTTCATAGTATTCAACTGGAGTTTCGATCATTTTCATTCCATAGAAATTCGATCACTGCAACAGCTTAATACAACGTATATTTATGTCGGAAACGTATCGTGCTGTGTCAAAAACGACACCGTTTCTCGTTCCTCCCCCCGTTCGGTTCGGCCTTGGAAATTAATAATATATGTTCGTTTCGAAATGTAATAATTCACTTGTGCACCGCATAATATGTATAATAATTTCAGTTATTATATTGGTTTTAAAAAGCGTTAAGCGCCACTCGCCAGAAATACATTTTCACATATACGCGGCGGTAAATCACACAGAACGTTCCAGGCCAGCCGCGCCCGCAGTAACGTGTTGGGGGCATCATAGCTGTGCGGTGTCGTTTGGAATGTAAAAACGATGATGAATTGTCTCGTTCAAAAAACGATTCTTGTTGGTCGGTCGAGTTCGTTTGCAAAGCGAATAAATCACGTGATGACTGGGAAAAAAAAAAAATCGAGAAAAATGCAGACTTATGAACTGCGCGTGATATATTTCATGTGCAGCGCTTAAATATCGAGGCGTTTAAAAAACAGTTTAAATAATAACGAAACGAAATTATCCGAATCTTTGGATATAGAAACGTCAGAGCGATTCTTACTTTAAAAAAATAAATAAAAGTATAGAACGTCGCGTTAATAGTGATAACGATAATACGATCCGACGATTGAAATGACACACGAACGAAAACCAAAAATAAAATTTGTTCCAGAAACATCGCAGCTCGAACGACGTTCTATTGTTCGTCAACGATGTAGAGGATTAAACGACGTTTAAATAAATTTACCAATAAATTTGGCGATTGAAGAAAAATGATCTGGTAAAATTTTCGTTTTGTTTAGGTATCTTATGGCTGAACAACTTAAAAAAAGAAAACGACTTGTGTTACTAACAATGTAACGTACGTGACGTTAAGTTTCCATACAATATGAAAATTCCGAATCCGAGGCAGCTCAGTTACTAGAAACACTTAACAAGCCAACAAAACTCTAAAATTGGCTCAAAAGAATTACGAAATTTTTCGAAAATTGTTAGGCGTCTATATAAATAGTATCCTCAGACATTACATAACACGTTTGAACCACAACTTTCAAACCAGTTACCCAGCCAAAGCGAATTCGCCAATCCGTCTAACCACCCACGCGACCTAGAGTGACTCCGACATTTTTTTTTATTATTACTCATTTTTTGTTTAAAATTTTTTTATTATTATTAATATTGACGGTACAAACCGTTGACGGAATAAACTGAAAAGTGTATGTTATCAATATTACGGCCATGTCTACGACTTACGTGAAATAAATTTTTATAGTGAATATAATAAAACTAAAAAGTTAAATTTGTTAAAACGATAAAAGCCGTTAGATAATTCGGTGGAATTTTCTATAGCACTCATTTTAGTGACCTATTTCAACACTATTAATGTCTTTTTTATAAACACTGTCGAAATCGTTCCCGTGGGTCACTTATAAACATCGTTTTAAGCTCTCACGCGACGGTTCCTGTTAAAGTACAAACGATATTGCCGATGGTTTGATATATATATATATATATATTATATATATATATATATATATAATATATATATATGTAGGTACTATAAACGATTTCGTACAAACGTTCGTGAAAACGAACGATGTGAACGGATGAAAAATTTCGGTTGTTTTTCGCGAAACGTTTTATTTTTTTATTCGGAGAAAAGTAACGTTCAAACGTGTAGGTCGCATTATAATATAACAGAATGAATTTTCCAAATGGTTGTAGCAGGCAACGTTGTGCTATCTAACATCGAATGAGAGAGACCGCTGATCATCTGTGACATCTCTAAAATCCGTTATAGTGTAATTTAAAAGTGGGATTATTCAAACGATATACTTAAAATGTCTTATTCTACACGCCGAAACACGCAATCGAAGGCCTTCGTCGTTCACGGATTTTCTGATACGTACAAAAATTTGTATTTTTCCATTTTTCGTTCTGAAAATGATTCTAAACTCGTGATTACATTGATAAACGTCACGTCTAGAAAAACTTAGTCATTATTTTAATAGTATAAATGGATTTTCATGCCAATACATTTTATTCATAATAACATCGTTTTGTATTTTCATGATTGTAATTTTTTTTTTTTTTTTTTTGATAGGCCAACACTGATAAGTTAAATTAAAAGACACGGACCTAAACGCTGTTTTATTACAAGATGATTTTACAAAAATAAATGAGTTTTCATAATTTTATGGCCGTTTAAAACCCCGATCAAATATCGTAGAAATTTCCATATTCCAATTATTATTTATTTCTTTAAAAATGAACATTTTCAAGAAATTATCTGGTTAAAACATAGAAGATTAATATAACGAGTTCAGGACGGTTTTCGGAATGAAAATTGGATAAGTATATGACCCTATTAATTTATGGAACTGCTAAGACCATATTTGCGTCATTAAGTCCAGTGCGACCAAGACCCTTGAAACATTTACCATATAGTGTTTTACTATCTACATAGTATAGACATAAATTATACTATCGTTGCTACCGTGCATATAAGCGTAGATTTTGAGGGGACTAAGCCCACAAAAACTATGAAAAGTCCACCAAAATTTTTTTGAAATATCCGCGTTCGAGTCTATAATCATAGTCTAACGTCATAAAATAAAATTTACTTTTTAGCCACCCTCGAACTATTGACTCGAGCTACGTCGCTTACGCTGCCACGAAACCCACACGATTATCGCTATTTCACTACTATATACCTCTATTATGTTGACTTGAATGATCTCTGTACGTTCTATTTCAGGCAATATATGCGTTCGACGTCTGATTTTTGCAATTTTCTGCAATCTGAAAAAATATTTAAAGGTGTCATTCGTTATAGCCTGTAATCGAAAAAATTCTGGTGTTCGGAAAAATTGAGAAGAGAAAAAAAATCGTTGTAAATACGTTCCTCGACGTGCTAAGAATCTGAAATCAAGCGAACATGACAGATTATAAGTTTTATTCTTTTCGAAGACGTTAACTCCGTTAAACAAACTGCGTATTCGTTTAGCGGTTAAATATTATGACGCCGTTGTGTTCTATAAATATATATATATGTATATATAGGTATATATGTATATGTATATATATATATGTATATGTATGTATAGGTAGTCTATAGACACAATCTCACCCTTCGTTCGTTTTGCGGTTTACGCTTAAAACATATACATTTTTATAAGAAATGTACTCCTCATCATATTATTATTATTTATAGTCGATAACGATTCAGTGAAAAATGAGAATAGTTAAGTATCCAGAATCAAAGGTACGGAGACTTTATGAGAGATGTGAAACATAGCATGAAGTTTGGTCGGATGAAACGGAGAGGGACATCAGTGTTTTATGCGATAAAAGAATTATTCCTGAAAGAGTGGTGGGCAGATGTCAGGAAAATAAAACAGAGTGTGAATGTAGCAAAAATCAAAATATGCTTAGATGGATGAGAAGATAGAGTAAGAAACAAATATGTTAGAAGTAGTATTGGTGTCGCATCAATAGTGGACATGATGAGGGTAAATAAACAGAGATGGTCTGGACGTGTGATGAGGAGACTGAAGGAAACTGAAGTAGTAAGAGCGCTTTTGAAAATGAACGTTGAAGGAAAAATAAGTGGACCAAAGAAAAGAGTATGGATGGAAACAATTGAATAAGATATGAGGGTTGTTAATGTGTGTGTAGGGGATGTGAATGATCGTGATAAGTGAAGGTACAGGACGAGGGTGGCTGACCCCCATATAGTTGGGAGAAAGGCGAAGATGAAAAAAAAGAATATTATATCAAACATCGATCACAATAATTATTGACAATCGTAATACGACGTGACGTGTTTGCAGGTCGGAAAAGATGCCTCGAAACTGTATACGATGTCACAAATTTACAAGACTGAACTAGTTAAAAAGTTGATTTCGGTTGACTTCTATTTTTAAAATCGACTCGTTTCTCGCCTAATAAACGTCCTCTAGAGATAGTTAATTTTTTAATCGTTTCTCCAACTAAGTTCGTTTGGTTTTGGTTTCCCCAGTCGGTATGGGACAAACAATTATTGTGATACTAAGAGCAAATATAATAAGCTAAGTGAATTTTTTTTTTATAAACATAGATTTTAACTCTTTTTAGAAACTTATTAGAAAAAATTTATTTACCTAAATTACCTCAAGTCGAAAATTATATTATTAACTCGCGCGGTTTTGTCAATTTAATATTGTAAGTATAAGTACTGTATAATACCTATAATATCGTCTGCATTTTTTCGATTTTTTTTTTTTCCGTTCTTTACACGCAAATCATAGGAATTTAAACGGAATTCATTTCCAACATAACAATGATAAATTGACCGTCTCTAGCGATGCGTTAAGGATTCTGAAAACTAAACAGAATTCTGTATGACGTCTATTCCGTATCAAATTCCTCACGTTTTTTTTATTTTTTGTCATAAGTTTTTCAGAAATTTGAATATTTAAATTTGTTTTAATTTCATTTTTTTAAAAATGCAGGGGACAATCATTATTTTTAAGGTATACGTTGACAATAAAAACCGTATGAATTCCTTTGATTTCCGTGTGAAAGACAATTGAAAAAAAAAATAAAAATCGACGCTTCCATCGCCTCTTAGGGTGCTGTCGTAAATTTATGGATATAATATTTTATTGAATTCAAAAATAAAACAATGTACGAAATGGAACGGAAAATGGAGAAGAAAATGTAAAATAGTGGATTGAAACAAATAACGGTAAACGTATCGGTAAATGGTTTTAAATATATGTGTATATATATTTTTTTTTTTACTATTTTCTTTTAACTATAAATAGCTTATAATGTACAGTGAAAAATAAAGGTGGTCATTGTAATGCGTAAAGTATTTAATTATCAAATTATAAGACTAATATATAAATATGAAATACTGTTATAAATCTAAGTATTAATATAGGGTGGTAAAAGTATTTTTATGAAAAACAAACGAAACCGGCTAAAATCAAACCAAGGCGTTAACTCGTTCAAAGTTAAAATTAGAATAAAAAGTTAAGTTAATTCTATAAAAATCACTCGGTAACCAGCTATTTTTTTTTTTTTCGTTAACTTTTAATTCAACGCGTGATAGTTTTTTTCTTAAACTCATAAAAAAAAAAAAATGACATTAGTAAGAAGAAAATTTCAAAACAAAATATGTGGAAACTATTTTTTTGATGTGGGGGTTGAAATGTCGTAATAGGTGCGGAACCATTTGAACTATTATCTTATTTTGAGTCGAATCAATTTTTTTTTTTGACATGAAACTTCGAATTTAGAAAATACAAGTGATTTAGATTTTTGTATAGTAAATGTTTAAGTAAGTTTTTTAAGTAAAATAATTTAAAAAATTTAGTAAAAAAAAAATTAACTTTTTGTTTTTTCAAGTGACAGTAAATTAATCGACGGTGCAAAAAAAAGTTGTAAACTTGTCCAGCTTTGATCACAACCGACTCGACCGATGAAGGACAGTGTATAATAAGGCTGTGAAAAAAATTTACGTACCTTTATCTTCAATCGTTTACACAGTTGTACACGGTTGATTTGTTTTCTCGTCGCCGTGAAAAAAATCCGAAAAAGTTCAAACCGAAAATCGAGTAACGTTTTGATCATCTTCGTAGCACGATTTCGTAACAAACATAAAACTCACTTTACAGCCGCTACTTGACCCTCTGTCGCAGTGCTAATCCGAACTGGCTCACAGGAACGCACGTGAAAGTTCTGAGACGTTATATCTGAGTGCTATAATATTACGCTGTTGAACTCAAACGAACCTGCGTAAATCAGACGAAAAATGTTTTAAAAACGTATTTTTTCGCGTAACTTTAATTTTGATGTGAAAACACGCGTTATTATCATTGTTCGCGTTATTCTGTAAAACAGTATTCTCCGCTCGTGCCGGATTTTATAACTACTGTATTTCGGGGAAAAATAAAACGCACACGCGCATAATATGGTAAGTACTATCTATTATACGATGTACGCTGACCTGAGGTCGATTAAAACACGTGGTCGTTTTCGAAATTCGGCGTATTCTATCCGCTCGGCGCCGTAAGCGATACACGTGAGTCTCGCAAAATAATGCAATGATAACATCGCGAATATTTTTTTTTAATATACAAAAATCGGAACAATAATAATGTTATTACGGTTTTATGGAACGTGTTTCGGGGAATCCGTTCCCCCCCGGGTACGCACGAGAAAAATTCTAATTGAAAATCGATTAAAAAACCGTAGAATATGTAACGAAATATTATGGAAAAAAAAAAAAAAAACGACGTAAGTACGTACGAGTACGTATAATGTAACGCCGTATCGTATTCAGCGATATTTTACGCGGAGGCACATCCGTTGGCGGCCGTTCGTGATTCCGTTCTTCGATCTCAAACGACTGGTAGCGTAGAGTGTTTTGTCGCTAGTGAAAAAGTAAAGCGTACTTGATGTTACAGCTTGCGGCGAAGAGGCGAAAATGTCAAAAATATTCCGACGGGTTCGGCCCTAGGTTTTAGAAAGAAAAAGAAAAGTCTTCTTCGGTCTTTGGCGACTCGAACGTGAAGCGCTTCACGGTTTTTCGACGTGAGAATTCTATTAATACAGTGTGGAGACTGTTCTTGTCGAGGAGACAGCATAATATTATTCGGGGCACTGAACGCAGATGATAAGTGTCAGACTCTCGCGGTTGACCGAAAACAATCGCCACCGATGGCTCGGGACGCAAGACGTATTTAAATCGGACACGCGGATAATATTTCACGCGTTAACGTCCGGAGACGCTCGCAACGGAAATTACGGGCGAAAGTCGGTTGCCGAGAACGGAATATTATATATCTATGTGTAGCCAAGGCTGGGCATTGACTCGTTCAAAAGTTTTGAATCGATTTAAAACGTTAAGTCCGTGAAAACGCGTTAACTCATTTTTTTTAGATTCTGCGAGGAAATGTATTGCAATGATTTTTTTTATTCGAATCGTTTATTTGGATTATGTTTGGCGTTATGAGCAAAAAAAACGTCCCGATTTTTAAAATCGCGACCTAAAACAGTTTATATATGGTATAAAAAATGGTTTTACTGCTGAAATTTCAATCGATTTTGATCGTTTTTGAGAGAGTTATGGAACTTTGAAATGTTTGAATTTTACGCAGTTGTTGTTCCGTAAGACCTCTAATTTTTGTGTTCGAAACTTTTATACAATCTAAACAAGATAGTTTTACACATGTGGTTAAACAATTTAGAAAATCGGTTCGCACGATTTCGGTTCATAGCCCATTTCACGTTGTGATTTCGCCTTAAAACTCGTCGGTTTCCGGGCGGCCGTTAATCCGTTATAACCTAACCGTTGATCGGAAATTATTAAAAAATTTTTTTTTTCGAAAAAAAAAGTATTAGCTAGAAGACAATTTCAAAAGAAAATACGAAAAAATCGTCTGAAGCGGAGGAAATGTCATACCTTCTATATTCGTTTTTGGGCTTTTGTTTTTGGACCGACGTGGTCTGAATTTTTCACAAAAAAACGGTCGCGGTAAACGTATAACACGATAAAAACGTATTGTATGATAAAAAAAATATGGTTTTTGAATTCGAAAAAATCCGACGCACAGGAAACTTCGATGAACGTTAATTCTCTCGGCCAATCTCTGCCGAACGCAACCAAATATCGAGTGTATTTTAAATTCTGAGCGACGTATCGTTTTCACAACGACGTTTTATTTTTCCGTCAATAACTTTTCGGGTGGAGAAAGAACTCTCCGATTTTCAAAGTCAGTAACATTCCTAAAAAGGTTTATGGACTCCCGTAGTGGTACTTTTGTCGACGCTTTTTTTTGATACATTTTGCGAACTTCTAGAGTTTTACCCCGAAAACCGAAAAAAATCGTTCGAGAATTTTACGGTGACGAAAGTGAGTATTTATTTCTTTTTTTTTTCGCTTACATTTCGTCATTCTCCGGCCGTGTCTCTCGGGTGTAAAAACGAAATAAATAAAAAAAAAGAAGTAAAACCAAAGTTCGGTTTGCTGCAGCGCGAAAAATCGCACGTTTTCCCACGAAAATTATATCCGCCGCCGCCGCCGTCTTTTTTTTTTTCCTCTCGTTCTAAAAGGCCGGTATTACGACGCAAAAAGCTTGCTTTTATTATATTTTTTACCTTTTCGGGCGAATAGAATCAACATTTCGACGTCTTAAAACGAAAAAGCCTGTATCTCGATTTTTCAATACTTTATACCTTTTTGTTTTTTCGCATTTCGTTTACGACGAGTCGCGTAGAGTATTGGACGCTCGTAAAGCATCATAAGAAATGAGCTCATAAATAAGGTGATTTCGGAAAAAAAAAAAACATAGATGAATGACGGCGAAAACCCGGACGGTGTTCTAAATCGGCTCAAATTGAACTGCATTTACTGTTTCGAGCATGGTTATTTTATTATTTTAACCAAATGGTCTGCACGTATAATATTATCTCATACGAATCGGTGCCGACGTAATTTTTTTTAAAAAAAAGGAACAACATAATGTTTTTTTTTTTTTCATCTTATTATGTTACACTTTTAAGTGCTTTTTTCGGGATTTTTAAGTAGGTTTCATTTTTGCGTTAATTTTTTTTTATTTTTCACATCAACTGGTGTTTGCGTGTTCCGCGAATCAATACCCGAGTAAACCGAAACCATAATATAAATTGATACGGCCGAAGTTCGTCGAGAGTAACGAAAATATTAAATATCATTTTTATATAACGCGTTACTGTACTAGAATACGGTGTTCGACGTCAATCGTTTTTTGCTGTTACCGACCGGCGTCTGAATATTATACACACGACAACTCCTCCGAATCACACGTGCCCTAACACCTCTCTAAGTCGACTGATTTTGCCGTTCGAAAAAAGAGAGAACCAATAAACATTTTTTTTTTTCCGGAATTTCGCGTGAAGCGATCATCAAAAGATCCTTTGATTTTTTCGTTTCTATTTATTCGTAGTATTATCGTTCCCGCAGAACAAACATTTCCCTCGCAACGAATTTATATCTCATTAAAACTCGAGAAAAACAATTAGAAATTAACTGCTCGTTCCGTGTTGTATCGATATCCGCACCAATTACGATATCATTAAGACGGTAAACTGTGTCACATGTGTTTACTTAGTCCAATATTAATATGTATACTTATAGTTTTGAAATAGTAAGTTTTACATTTTCATCCATTTCCAATCGTTTTAAAAGTTTGTAAATTGTGTGATTTTTTTTTTAAATTGCCTTTTTTGCATATCAAAAGTCATTAATTAAATAAAGACATTTATAGACTAAATTTTCGTCACACATCTAATCGTCGGACAAAATTTTCCTCCTCTTCTTCTTCTTAGGGAACAACTTTAGTTTTTTTCTGATATTTCCATTTAAATTACGCGACATTCGGGTTGAAAACTTTTTTTATTTTTAGTTACCGATAGTTGAGTTAAACTATATAACTTTTCGACACTTTTAGAACAATGTAATAATTGGATGTTTGAAAACTTTGGTTTCGTGAATAAAACAGAGAGTGTGCAGCGAATGTATAAAACAGTTTAAGGACGCGGATAAAGGAAAGTCGAACAAATTTATAACAAATGTTTTATTATTTTTTTTTTTAATTCGAAGTTGAGTAAGTTTAAGAGGTACGGAACTAATTTTCCACTTAGACGATATAAAAAAAGAAAGTTGTAACCAACAAAATTTTATAACACACTTTATATTCTTCATTGGTTATTAGTAGTTGATCGATTTGGGAATTCCACATTCAAATATAATACATCTTTAAGGATGAAATAATTGTACGGTTCTACATAATATACTCAAGCCAATAAACGATTGTAAAATTTAAATTTACCATATATTTAGAAAAATAATCTGTCATCACAATTTTCACAAATAATTTTAATTGTTGTAATTTTGGAAAGTTCATATGACGAACATAAACTTTCTTACAGAAATTATCATGGAAATTATATGTTTGAAAAATGTATTGTGAACTGAAATAAAAAATTCGAATAATTCATTTAACAAAACATAATTTTTTTACTAATTTAGCAAAAAAATCCAAGTTACCTAGACACAAAACGAACTACGAGACAACTGCAGTTTCTGTTTTCGTACTTGAAAAGACGAAAGTCTAAGAAACAATAACTTTAAATTAATTACGAAAATGTATATAACGTGCATTTTTATTACCATGCATTTTTATTTGGTAGTTAAATATTTTTTAAAATAAAATTTTGACAGTGGGTGCCACAAAGCAGAAGAAAAAAAAACGTTGTTTATACCTAACACAAGAAAATGGTTTTTAATAAACCCACGTTTCACATTAAATTATAATCATTGACTCTTCAATTAATTAATTTACTGTTTTAACTATACATAACAAAAAGTAATATCCTTTTTAGACGTAAACGATGAGACACAAAAGTAGGTAATATATTAAGTTAATGGAGAAACTGAAAGTGCCCTTTGAAGTTATACGCATAACGAAAGTATAAAGAGTACGCATTCAACTAATCACTAAAAACGCTATTTTAAAATGAAATAAATCGTTTTTTATCTCTCCAAAACAAAAGTAAAAATTGCTTGAATTCTAAAACGCGCCAATTTTTTGTTTGATTTTCATTTATCTGCAAAAATTAGCTGCAAAAATCAGTTATGGAAATATAAAATAGTTAGTAATTTTTTTTTTTAAATAAATTTATTTTTTTGTAAGTGTAAAACGGTCCTATAATTTGAATATAGTTATTTTTAATTTATGGCGTCACTTATTTTAAGAAACCATTTTAATATTTACGATTTCATCGACAAAAAAAATGAATTTTATTGAATTAATATTCTCTAATTATTATTCTCTGTACAAAAAATAAATTTTCCCTACGTTTTTTTCATATGAAATTAATGATATTAACTCTCTACTGAAACTATAAAATTACAGACAAAAAAAACGATCTAACCGTCTTCAAATTATAATATTATCTTCTCTTCTGCAAGCTGTGTAGAAGGCGCAAAATACGTGTATAGCATAATTTTGAAAAATATATTTTTGTAACTGGGTATTTTTATACTAGTAAACGTTTTTTTAAATCGCTTTCAAAATCCACAAGGCCGATTTTTCTGAAATTTTTTGATACAAATAGCAAATTATGTTTTGAATAAAATATTTAATTTCTAAATCTTAAATAACCAATTTTTGTGAGTCACGAATATTTTTCCAAAAATAAGTCAAAGTTATCAGAAATTTTCGAAAATTTTCTAACTTAAAACAAATTAAAATAAAAAAAACTCTAACCATTTAATTACCTAGTTTTAAGTGATTAAAAGTGAAACTATAAAAATATATCCAGTTAAGACCTTAGAAACGAATGTGTACAAAAAACTAAAACTTATAATCATCCTTTACGGTTTTGACCCAGATTTTTCTAAGCTCTGCGTAATTTATCGTCTATTCCGGATGCAGTTTTTAATACAAGTATATAAGTGTATATCCGGCCAAAATGTTTGCGCAGGATGCTGGAAACAATAATATGAATTATAGACATTTTTCAATCGTTGGCCAACTCGCAAAACAATTATTTTCATCGTACAATTTAGACTGTGTATCCTATACGTATGAAATCCAAAATATAATATCGGAAACGTTTGATATACTATATTTTACGCAATGAAATATTTACAATTTATCGTACGATATTTTCAGGTCTGATCCGTCGTCTTTTTGTATTATTTGTTTTACACTTTGTCTGCGACAATGGCAAACACAAGGGGGGGTTAAACCCTTCCCGAACAATAAATAAAACACGAAATTAAATTAAAATAAACCGTTTCATAATTTTTTTTAGATTTTTTCATTCCCACGAAAGGTTTTCCTGCGTTCGCCACTGGTCTGTGGTGTTATTATTAACTCGTAGCGAATAATTTAACAAATTTTGGTTTAGCCTTTTCAGAAACAAATCGCCGTGGGGGATACACGCATAGAGATTTCTAGCTGATTTTTCTTAAAAATTAAATCTTTTCTACGAGACAATTATTTTTTTTCGTTTTCAATCAATTTTCTTCTAAAATATTTGAACCGCGAAAAGAGGATTTTTCATAGATATATTTTTTTTTTTTAATGCTCGTGATGAATACTTTGGTGTTAGATGTACACTGTTTTACCGTCGTCATATTATTATCGAATAAACGGAAATAAAAATTAAAACGAATAAAATTCAGTGAATTTTCATACAATTTAACAATTTCAAACATTACAATAGCTCTTTACAAAAATGTCGAATATACATATATATTAATCACATTGGAACAATGTTGAAACCGTTCTTTGCGGATCGAGTGTTCAGTTTTATTTGACGAAGCGACTTGAATACATTCAAACATTTACGATCTGATAAACATTTTCAATGGGTATTGTTAACAGGTACCGTATTGATAACTCTGTTTAATTTCCCACTATTCTAAACTTCAAGGGGAAAAAAAAAATTACGTTTTATACCTCACGCGGAAACCGATGAAAATTCCCATTTTCCCCGTGTTATAATACATACATATATATGTCGTTATCGTGTTTTACAATGGATATTTTACGACATTTACACGGTGAAAGTGACCGTGGTCGCGAAATTTCACCGAGTCGCTTCTGAACCGCCAACATTACGAAACCGACTCGGCGCGACGTATCGTTATGTTTTGAAACGAGTTTAAAACGTTCGAGAGAGTTTGCCGAGTTTACAGATATTTATCGATACTTCAAACGTCCGGGATGGTGGTAATAGGTAAGAATTTTGTTTTTTTTGGGCGTGTAGCGACATTTTCGATCAACTGCAGTTGGTTCGTCCGCGAAATAACAATTATTCCTGCAATCACGCGCCACGATGTGTGTGTCCACTCGATCGCACCACGTTGAGTATAGCGTATAATATACTGCATATGTTACGTCGGCGTCCTATCCGTCCGTGTGTATCCGTTTTGCAATGACGAGGGGGAAAAAATATCGTCCTTCCCGAGTCGGTTTTAAGTGCCCTCGAACCGACGCGGCTCGAAACTGCCGCAGGTCCGCGAACAATGGGAGCGGAACGTGGCTGAAATATCCGCCGAGTAATTCGAGCACTCGACCAAGTGCTTTTTGCTATTTCCATTATTAAACATTGACTGTGGTGGTGCAGTGTATAATACGAGCATATAATCTCACACTATACCTCCTCCCCGTATCGTTCGCAAACATTTATACAGATAGGCATTAAAAATACCCGCGCGTACAGGGTGATTGTCGTCCGTGACTGTAATATTTTACGCTACATAGGGACTGTCCCATATCTGTTTTGAAAAAAAAACCCGGGACGTTACCAGCTGCACTTTACGCGGATCGTTCGTTACGACGCGGTTTTGTCGTTTGACCCGTAACGCGATGATAACACGTTCCTGCCTGAACATTCCTCTGCGCCACGATTGCGGAAAACACGGTGTGAAATAAACGCGATACTCGAAAAACAAAAAAAACCGGTAAAACAAACCTTGATTAGAGATTCGTAAATTGTATTGATGATTTTTGTTTGGTTCTGCAGAAGGGTCGTTTGGTTATCGATTCGTTCGTGTGTTATTTACATGCCGAAAGAAGATAAGTGTGTTATAAATATTCCGAAAAAAAAAAAAAAGAGCCATTAATTCCAAACTTTTAACTATTTTTTTTTATAATGTTAAATAAAAATAATTCCTACAGCACCATAGATTTGTTTGCATCAAATAAAATGAGCTAACTAATTAGAGACTTACAAACTAGAGATGCTTTCTCAATTTTTATACGGTTCGTCTAGAACACACGGTCGGCACTCTAGTCGAGGGATTTCTATTATTTTTCGATAGTTACGATCATCGCCTTCTCTTCTTCACAGCTCCACTGTGGTTTAATACCAGTCATCCTACAAAACAAACTATTGTCACCGTATCCTCCTCAACAGCTTCTCGCCATTGCACATTTACTGCCTTTTGTAGTGGCGGTGCGCCCCCGGTGTCATGTTTTTAGCAAACTATTGTAGATTAGCTGTAAAAAATACCGATCGTACAATAAATAGAGTGAAAAAAAAGTAATTGACCGCGAGTCTTAGCGTTCTAGATCGTATAAAATCCCAAATTTTCCGTTTTTTTTTGAAACATGTCTACCCCACCGCGTTCTATTCCTCGATAATCCTCAAACGTTTAGGGATTAAACTGTGCGCGTGAAAAAGCTATTTACGAGAGGGATGAAAACTGCATTTTGGGGCTATTCGTGATTTCACGGGGTCAAGCGATCTCTAGTCTCCCGCCGCTTGCAGTGTAGGTACTAACGTTTCGGAGGTAGTTACATTAAAACGAATTTCCCGCATTTATACGTCCTTTGTGAATTCGCCCGAGCGCGCCGCCCTTACGTGTTTTCCGACGCGGTCCACCTACCTTTTTTTAATAAAATAAGGCGATCGTTTTCCGGCCGTACCTACACCTGTACGGTTCGAAAACGAAAAACGAGGATATTTCAAAGAGCGTTACTTTGTCGCGTCGCAAACGCAGATTTGACGAAAACATCGACTCTCTCGAACGAAGGTATTACGATCGCAGAATATTTATAATCGGAATGGGCACCGACGAGCATTATTGTGTGCAGCTGGCCGGCCGTGACTGGTGGTTAGGGCGAAAAATGCGATCGAAAAGAGAATTTTTACACTCGCGTTTGAGCGATGGCACTGAACGTAGTAATAATACGATATTATCGTTGTACTCTGCAGTGTTGACATAAAGAAAAATAAAAATTTATTCAACAATTCTTCTGCCTCCGATTCACGATGTTCGTCGGTCAGAACCCGATCGCCCGCCCGACGTAATACGATCGCGATACACGTAGGATCATCCTGTGTTCCGAATTATTATTTTTCTGGAGCTATATCGTTTCCGTGCGGTGAAACCGAAATGGCGGACCCGCGAATCGTTCATCCCGATCACGTTTTACACACATCGCCGGCCGTTTTTAAACACTATAATATCGTGCGAGTACAGCCGTTCCCGGATATACCGCGTACTCGGGATAAAAGCTCGAGAAAAGGGTGTGTATTGTCGTTATAAACCGCGCGCAAACAATAAGTGTACGACCGCGTTTTTTGACGTTTTGTCGCGCGGATATGTGTACATAAGGAATCGGGTCGAAAACTTTTTGAATGAATTGTTTTCATTCTACACCGTGCCGTGGCGGTGAATTTCGTTCGAAACATTATGAAACCTTTTCGGCGCGCGTTTTCGGCGGCGCCCACGCGGCCGCCGCCGGTTGATCGATATACCATGTACATGAGAAAACCGCAATTTTTTGTATAATATGTACGCTCGAAAAGATTACATTACAGGTATTATTGATCGACGTTTAATACGATCCGATAAACAAATCGTTTTCGGAAAAAAAAAAAAACACACTATCGTACCGGAATTTGTTGTTAATCGGTCAACGTGTTGCGCACCTGACGCCACCGGAGACTGCAACGAAGCGTTATGGCCGGTATATGTCACGCAAGAACGAACGCACATTTTACTGGTCACTGGGCAAAAACGAACGTTACAACGACGGTAAGACGCATAAGAACGGATATATTTTCCTCAATATTTCCGTCACAATAATAATATTATTCGCGTTTGTATAATAGCTGTTACGGCTCGTACTTTCTCGTATGTTTGATTGAAACGAAACTACCGTGTAATACGTATGTTTCTCGAACAATACGTTTATTTGTGACTGTTGGGCGAGAGTTACGGTAATTTGACTCGTTTAAAGTTGAGTAAATTTTGATTAAGTTAATCCGTTTACACATGTTTTTCGTTAACTTAATTAATGAACGTTTTTTTTTTTTTAACGTTAATAGTTACTTATGACAAAAAAAAAAAGTATTAGGAAGGAAATTTCCAAGGAATGTACAAAAAACAATATCGAACTTTACTCAACGTTTTGTTTTTTCAATCGACTTAATTTAACGAGTTGAGAAATGTCGTCAACTTGCCCAAACTATTGCTGTTTGGTTCAAAATGTGTATACCTTATCCTTTGTTTCTTTTTTTACTACGTTGTTATTTTATTCTATCGCTGAAAATCTAAAAAATAACGTTTGATTTTTTTTAGAGACAAATTACATAGGTAATCCGACCGTTTGTACGTACTTTGAGCGATCCCTACAAGTAAAACACGCGATTTAGATATCATCGTAAAAACGAGAATTTCTCGCGCGGTTAATACTTTGCGGTAGGTACTTCAACATAGAGAGCTCTCCCACCGGTAAAAGTGCGCACGGTTCATCATCGTTAAAGTGGAGACCGATTTTTCGATTTAGAATTAACAAACAAATTATTTTTTGTACCGCTATGGTAAACAATTTAATCGGAAAATTGTACAACACAAATGCTGCCGTTATCGATTTTTGTTGAAATTTTAACAACGACCGTAGTGTAAATACGCGTCCTCCGAAAATTAGTGTTTCGGACTCGTCGGTACGTTATATATATCTCCGCAGTGCCATCAATCAATTTCAGAGCGAGAGAGAGAATTATTGTTATTAATCCCACGTCATTATTTTAATACGGTCAAAGCGCGGTGTGTGCAAGTAGAAATACGTCAAGTGACGATAAAACGGCAATAAACTCATATTTTGATGGCGGATGATATTATATATGTTTTATTGGCGTGTAATATACGACGGCGATTAACTGTGACTGTGGCATATTTTTATCATCGATCGATAGACACGACCGATTCGTGCGACTGTCACACGGTATCGTTATGCAAAAAGACAACAAAATATACTGCGAGTCGCTGAAGAGTAGTTGAAAAAAAAAAAAAATTGAAAAAAATAAAACCTACTCCGAAAAAAATCACTAAAAAGTGTAAAATAATCGAATAAAAAAAAAACCTTTTTATATTTTCGACTTGTATCAAAAAAATATTCTGTTTTAAATCAAGTGAACGGCCTTCAAGTACGTAGTTTTGGTTTTAACTGAATTGAAATTAGCTAGTTTTAATCGTGTTGCCGCGACAACAGAATTACATCATATTATATAGGTTAAGCCGTCACACACCGTGTGAATCGGCGATGCCGCGGTTAAACTTATAATTTTCTCAAAAAACCATCTCAAAAAAATATTGGACGGTGTAAAACTTCATATAAACAGATTTATTTTTGAAAAAAACAAAATCGAAAATCGTTTTCGTTCTGTCGAATCAATAAAATTACTCACCACCACACGATTCCATTCATTTCAAGTCTGATTTTCTCAAAAACTACTCGACCGATTTCGGAGAAAACAGCTCTATACGACGCACAACGTCAAATGTGTATTTTACCGAAAACAGAAATCAAATCAGTGGCCCCACCGAACGTACATAATATACACGCATAAATTTGTCGACGTAAAGTGGTTTCGAAGGAGTCTTGGGGGAGTCGCGATCGGTGAAAATGCAAAAAATTGTCCCGTCATCGAATATCGAATACAACAGGTAGATTTTTTCTGCGGAAGTCTAACTGAAAAAAAATGACCTTAAGTGTAAAATTATAAAAGTTTTCAAAAATAATCCCAACTAGTCTTAGTTCTTACCTTCCTCCGCTGGTTAAGAAAATAGCTGGTACCATTGTAGCGGGTGATGTTCGTCTGTTGGGTCGACACGTTTTGCCACACAAGTTAAGTTAGGTTACGAGCTCTGATTTTTTTTTCCCTTCGTTTACCAACAAACACCGTTATAATATCATTATATATATATAAGTCTTTGGCGAATCACAAAAAAAAAAAAAAAAAAAATTAATTTTTATTTAAGGATTAAAATGTCAGGCGGCTGTGGTGGTCGGTCGAATGTGCGTATAGCCTTTGGGGGGGGCTAAAGTGATTAAATTATTGTGACAATTTAATCAGAAGTTTCAGACAAAGGACCACGGTGCTCAATGCATCAAGCGAATGCTTTTACAGAGCAACGTTGGCGGGTAAAATGTACGCATCCGCTGAAAGACAATAACCTGATTAATGTGGAGAATTGATCGAAAAGTTCCCAGTAGCCGCGAGAATAAAAACATCATAAACGCGAGCGACACGAGGCCGGATCGCACGCAATATTTCTAAGTCAATTTATGATTATATTATTCAGAGTGAGTTAAACGAAAAATCTATAACTCTTTACATCATAATGTGTTTGAGAATACTCCGATCTTAACACTCGTACCCTTTCGGTAGATCGTGTCGTTCGCGTGGTACTCTGAGGACTCATTTTTTAAATTGTTTTAATTGTATACAGACTTAAAGCACCAAAAAATATAATTTGGAAAAGTATGCGGTAAAGTGCTTAACCAGAAGTCGATTTTGACGTACCTGTATTGTCAAAATTTAAAAAAAAAAATCAAAAATACTCGAAACTTTCACTCGATGTTTAAATAAATCATAAATCGTCTGAGGTCCATGCTAAAACTTATTGGAAATAGTTGATATTTTTACACATAATTAGAATGGATAAATCTTCATAGTAAATATGTCAAATTATTTCAATAAATTTTCATTTAGCTATGATGAAACATAAAAAGTCACAAATTGTAGGGTATTCTGCTCACAGGGATCGCTAAAAATCATGTTTTTCGTAGTCAAACGAGTCGTATCGTTGCTTACAAATTTAAAATAAACATCAAAACTAGTCCGTCCAACAATTGGGACCCACCTAAAGCCTGCAGTGACCCAATCCAAAGCGAAGTGGCTCTACTCTTGTAGGATTTACGGATTTCGTAATAGTTTTTATGCATTACGAAGCGTGTAATTTTTAGTTTTGTGTCACGTCATCAATTATGCAACTGTCCATCGAAAGTTTATCCTAAAAACATCTTTGTCGAAGTTTGCCCGGTTTTGCGCTCTCTATTATGCGTCCAAAGACATTTAATTGTCTCTTCTTATGCCTCGCGCACGTGATAAATCGATTTTCGTCACACAAGTGAATGGCAATTTTTTTTTTTTTAGGTGCTGTTTACGAACACAGTCTATGAAGAAAATTTGATGGACGATTTGAAACGTCGAAAATCCGTCATTCGCGGCAAAATGTTTTTATATTGACTGTATTTAAACGTCACAAAAAACGAAAAATTATCTAATTATTGATATTGGGAACATCAGTTCAGATCCAAGTCTTTGTTTTCAAAACCAACTTAGTTAAATAAACATCTAACAAACACCTACGCAAAATTGTGTTGATAATGTTTAAAGTATACTTTTGTACATAACATCAACCGAATTCATGATCGATTGATTAACGTCGAATCATCTCACGAATTTAAAAATTATGCTTAGAAACCAGTGTGGACAGTGATTAAAATACAAGATTACTTTTAGTTCATTTGAAAATATTAATTACCCACCTTGATTTTTTCCATTGTATCGAATCGGTCAATTTATTTCATTTTTATATCATAATCGTATCATTGGGAACACCTTGTATATATATTTGTTTGTTTTTATCCCTTATCCAGAAGAGTATTATCATTTACGTTATGCGTTTTGAGACAACATTGTAGTGTAGTTGTAAAAAAAAAAAAAAAACTTTTTCATTTATTGGTGAGATACCAAAACTCCGATAATTCTTATGCTTGTTTCCTAATACCGGGCAGCTAACTTTCAAACTTAGTAATCAAACTGTTCTTATTTAACATGATATAACAAAACAGCGTATTAAAATGTACAAAACATTAAATAATCCGCAGGAGGATTTCACAACAATTAAGATAATTATTAATCTTCGAATACACCACCGATAATAAATTGCATCTATAATTATATTAGAAATCGCATGATCAAATAAAACCCATGAATAATGATAGTAGACGAGATTCGGTAAATTCATTACCATAAAAATAACACTTAATTCTAATTGATTGCGTGTATTATGACGTGATTTATAGTTAATTGCACGAGTACACATTTAATTTATTTAATTATATAATTTTGCAGTTTTTATCTAAACTTTATGAGCATAACACGAAAACATACTAACCATACTGTAACGATTAATTTACGCGTATTGTTTCTTAAAAATTGACAAAATTGGACAATCCATTCGATACTGTGAACGTTAAAATATTCTGGTGAAAGTTGTTTTCGTACAGTGAATCTTGTAAATTTTTTACGTTTTTATAATTTCGGCTGTTTATTTCGTTGGTTCTTTTGTACAAAGTCTTTTACGCAAAAATCGAAATCGCTTGAAACTTTCATCAAACTTGTATCTTATATATTTTAATATTATGTGAATTTTTCACCTTGTTCCGACCATTATTTTGGATGTTATGTGGCCAAAAAAAAAAAAAACTAAATCGATATGTCTGACGCCGGATTTAGCGATTTCGCCATTTTCGTCGTTTTCGGCACATTACTCAGAAAACAATCAAAAAATGCTTCAAATAAAAAAAAAGATGTACAGTCGAAATCCCAACTTTTATGTAGTATTAAACGCAACGATTGGAGCACTCTGTAGTTGTATGAAGCGCCGTACTTGCGTGTTCCAATTTGAATAACGATCAAAAAAAAAAAAATTAAAATTTTCGAAAATCGCTCCGAGCGAATCAAAATTTTCAAACACCGTCTACAAAGTTAATTCTCATTCTATATACCTAGGTTAAATTTAAATCGATCTAGTGTTTGAATGATTAAAAGTGCTTTGAAATTTTTTTCTTTCTATTTTTGCACTTGCTGTTTCGTGAAATCTTAAATTTTTCGTTCAATACTACGTCGATTTAGCTGTATGTGTAGTTTAAAAATTTTAAAAATCACTTGATCGTGGTTGATTTCATAAGTTGTTTATTTTTTTTTTGCCGTTAAATGTTTATACGGCCAAAGTCCCTCAAAAACTGTACTAAAATTTTCAACAAACGGCAATTTCTCTTCCGACGGCCGTTAGACTAACCCCACACATTGAAAGATTCACGCATTGTAAAACAGCGCAGTCAAAGTTCTCAAAACATCTCGAAAGTGTCAATCTTCGACCGTTTTCGAACATACAACCTGTTGAACACATTATACATTGTATTTAACCGGCTGAGCTCGCCCGGAGTCGTAATTTTTGTTTTAATAGAACAGTATCGATATATACACCAAACCCTGTCTTTTGACCCTTTCTTGTGACTCGTCCAATATTATGCTGCGACCTTCAACAGAGCGAAAAGTCACGATTCGTACGTTTCATCTTGCTACCGCAAAACGTTTCTACATATTTAATTTCGTTGTATACATATCATATTTGAAAACTTTTCGACTTTTCTCTGCGCCGTGTAGAAAACGAACGACCACTCTTCTCTGACGCGATTTACAATACGCGCCACGTGGTGCCCTATCTTATACAGACACCGCGCAGACGTGACGCCAAAAAACCGTTGACGACGATCAAACTTTTTTCGCGTTTTGTTTGACTCTCGGTTCGGAAAAATAATTTACCGAAAGTCGGGGGCGAGTATGCTTAACGAATATTACCCTGGTGAATGTCGGGTTCCGAACAAAAGAGTTTTAAAATAATTTCAGCGAGTGTATACAATACACGTCGAGCGTACTGGAAAACTTGCGCGGGCAGAACAAAACCGTCCTTGGAGAACCTTGGTTTTGCGTTGTATAACAACGCGTGACTAATAAATTTTAGTTTCTCGACGTTTTCGAAACAGACGTACACACGACTCGTTGAAAATGATATATTGGTATACATGCGGTCCTCACAATTCTTCAGATACGGGACCTGCACATTGTGATCACGTCGAGACGGTCCGGCCGAAAACGTTGGTTAATGTAATATCGAAACGTTGATCCGTGTTTTCCACCGAAAATACTGTTTTGTCAGAACGTTATCTGTCGTTTGTGTCGGGCAATCTAATAACGATCGCGGTGCCTATAAACTGTTTAAAATCAAAAGTACCGGGAAGAACTTGAAAAGTGTTTGGGGTGCTTGTGGTCACACACGCTGCTGCTCGCCCGCTTCATACCGGTGTGCCGCCGACCGGTGACGACGATCTCGACGGATACAAGTGATAAAACTAGACGCCGTGTTATGCAGTGCAAGTTATAACATTGTTAAAAAATACAAATTTTTGCTTTTTTTTGTTTATTTATTTGTTTTTTAAATACCGGGTAGTTGACATCGTAGATAAGTTAGCTCGATGTTTTTTTTTTCCGATCAATCTATTGTGCCCGCGTCGCATAACACGGTGAATATCTAGTATTATCATTGTATATCTACTATGACGAACGCGAGAAAAAAACACCCTAAAACGCCGCGTTTATTATGTCTCAATAATAATAATAATATGATACGCTGTAACAACGCGGCAGGTATTTTAAATAAATCCGAACGATATTTTTTTTTGACGACGGTAAAATATCGTCTGGTTCCGCAACTTATTAACATACAAATTAGCGGTCGGCCAAACTCTACGATGTAATGTTGTTGTTGTACCGTCGTACCGCGGATATCGGGAAGAAAATCTTAATTGCTTTTTCGCGCCGGTCTCTCGCATTAATTATTTTAATAGTTCTCGCGACGTACGTACGGTCGAGCTGAGAACCATTTTTTCCGTCCGCGGCGGCGTTGGTGTATACTTGCAGCGATATACTCTTTTTTTTTACATTTTTCGCACACATATATTTTTATTCCGGAGCCGAACGTAATATTGTACACGAGCGGACGGAGGACGTGGCTTGATTAACCGCTGCGATGTTGTAAATTAATTTCGGACGGGGGTCCGGGCGTCTCGGAAAGAAATCGACGACGAGCAAACCGTGTTGCGGCACGGGTCCGACTCGCTGGTACAAGTGTAAAGTGTGTGTGTGTGTGTACTAATGAAATTAATTGCGCGTCCATAATTAATATATACATATATATGTACGTACGAACAAAACGAAAACCTTCAAACGCTGTGCACAAAACATAGTATATATATATATATTGGGTGCGATTAATTGTTTTCGGCAATTATAAACTGCCGAACTTGCCGCCGTGCGAGATTGATGCGTCGTGCGAGCGTGAAAAGCTAAAGCGATTGGCCGAAAAAATTTGAAGCTAATAAGTTCGGACGGTTCGATAGGCGGTCGGTCGGTTTTTAACTATTTTTTTTAAAAAATTTCGCACATTTTTCCAGTCCAGTAGCTTCTGCGCTCTGCTCTAAAACATTTCACAAAATCGCGCGTTTTCCCCGCCCCCGCGATGAAATCGGTTTGATTTTATACACTGTTTTTAAACACGCCGTTCGATGTCCGTTTTAAATTGATATTGTTACAGTCGTTTGTTCGACCGACTTTAAACCGTACACAGGTACACCTAACCGTGGCAGCATTATAATAGCGGATTTTTTTTTTCTGTCATTATTCATTTTTACGTAGAATTTTTACGAAAAGAAAAGATGGTGATTGAAGCATTTTTGAAACACGAAAAAGAAAATACAAATTTTCGCAGTAGGTACCTACCAAAACCCATGACTTTCAATTCAGAATCGCAAAACCCATCAGCACGACCATTATGGTTGGTTTCAAAAAAAATTATTACGTTTCCACGTGGAAATTGTATCGTTACGTCGTTACGTTTCGGAAATGAATCGAAATCCGATCGAATCGTCGGACGAATGAATTTATCAATCGCTGTAAAAGTGTTAACTCTTCGTACTATGTAAAGTACAAAACTTTTAAATGATTTATGTAACTCTCGCGATCATAATGGAAAATTGAAATTTTTTTTGACCCGCTCAAATTATTAGTGTAATATGACCTACGCGATTCACCATAAGTACGAGTGGCCCATGACTCATTTTTTTAGTCGATCGAAATCTCATCGAAATATTTCGAAATTTTGAACTTGAAGACATTTTAAAACACTTAAGCACGGTAATAGTTATGGTCCGAAAACCGAAAATCCGTCGAAAGATGGCTTGAAAATTGACCAAAATCTATCGTAATCAAATTCGATAACACCGAAGGAATCGACCGTTTTTGTAACTTATCCAACGTCGATCCACTAGAGAAAGATGAGTGGAACGTTTGGGAAACGCTACTGTAATATGGCTGTCGCGTATTGATTTTCTTTTCGTTCAAAGTGATGCGTGAAATTCGATTATTCCGCGTGATGTCGACATGATGTCCTTTGATGTTCTCTTCCCCGGTCTAACGCGATAATAATCAACACGAACGAACGCAGCAGTAACAAACCTACGCGGGTTTTTTCCCCCGAAAATCTACGTGGGTACTCTTGTCTTAGGATTATTTTGCCGGACAAAATAGTAATTGAGTCTGTTTTAGATTTGAAAGGGACTATTTTTTGTAATTTTGTATAACGCGTACCCGTGCGAACTGCGGCGTCTATAATCGTCGAATGTTAGAAAAATCAAAATAAATCCGAGGAAAACACCGAGTATAAATAATTTAAATCGTCGAATAGTTCCCGATGCGAAACATGTTTTTTTAAAAAAAACAATATCCTTCATAATACAGCGGTAATATTTATTTTTTTGAAATTTCACCGACTGTTTGAATAATAACCCAAAACCCCCCCCCCCCCGAAAAAAAATTGGAAATTTTGGTCGAATTTTACGGCGAAAAGTTTGAATTTTTAAGATTTGTAATGAATTTTTTGTTTGGAATGAATGCTCCGATTTTCAAAATCGGTACGTCTAATGAAAGGACTATTAACTCCAGTGGTACTTTGGTTGAAGATAAAAAAATCGAGAATTTTACGTCGAAAATTTTGAAATCTTCAGGTTTGTATTGACGTTTTCGGGTGAAGGAAGAAGTGCTCCAATCGTTACGTTGAATACTACATAAAAGTCGGAATTTTAGCTTTATTTTATATTTTGATTATTTTTTGAGTGCCAAAAACGACAAAAATTGCGGAATCGCCAAATCCGGCGTCAGACATATCGACTTGGTTTTTTTGGCCATAACATCCAAAATAATGATCGTAACAAGCCGAAACTTTCACGTAATTTTTAAATAGGTAAGATACAGATTTGATAAAAGTTTCAAGCGATTTAAACAATTTTCGATTTAAGTATTGAACTTTGAATTCACGAAAAATTTACCAGGACACATACTAGACAGTTGAGCTCACTCTGAATCGTATTTTCGAAGGCAATGCTTTACCATTATTTTCAGATATTAAATAATACGTTGGAACCACGTTTTCCAAACCAGTGACCCATCCAAAGCGTAATCGCCACTCCATCAAACTACCCACGCGATCGAGAGTGATGCCGGCTTTTATTTTACATTTATCATAAAAAATATTTTTTAATGGCTTCAAACATTGTACGAATGCATAGTATAATATTGTATTCACGGAAAAAACAAGGATTTATGATAAAGACCGTAATCGAAAACAATCCAGTGGGAAAACACCTCGCATAAGATAAGAGGACTGTGTTGCTGAAGATGTAGGAGGAAGCTGGATTTCGATAGAGGAAAGCAGCAGAAGATAGAAAAAAATAGAGGAATATTTTCTAGGAAAAATAGCCTTAAAGGCCGTTATCCCTTATAAAAAAGAAAAAAAAATGAATTTATAGTCAGACAGGACAGTACAAATTTTCGGGTTTGCAGAAGGATCAAAAAAACACTGAAATATGCGCGAGTAAGTCTAAAACTCTATTATCCTGGGCACGAGACTAATAAATCGTAAAATGTATTAAAACACATAATTTTTACGTAAGGCAAATGTTATCGTAACACAATCTATAGCAACAAAGAATTGTGGTTTGATTTCGTAAAAAAAAAAAAACAAAAAAAAAAATGGCTTTTTGTCTTAAAAAAGACGAAACATTAAAATTTTTCTATATTTTCTCGGCACGAACGAATAAAACGCAAACGAAAATGGCAAAAAACCAGTACAAAAAAAAAAAAAATGTCGAATTCAAATCGTTGGGTACCGCGAAAATCGAAAGAATTATTTTTATTCGATGAGTCTGCTGTGTTCGTTAGGTAAACAAATTCGCTAAATCGGATGGTCCGCTTCAATCTACTTCAAATATAACGTTTTGAATATTATATGAACCTATCACACTATTGTGCGACGAGTTTCTCATTTAAACTCAAAACTATAGCAGTTATAAACCAAGTAGTATATTATTATCAGTACGCATCACGAATGCGAATTCTCTTTGAAGTCTCTAAACGTTTTTATTTAGTTTCAATGTTCGCTCATTACTACAATATTTTATTTAGTAGGTAACCTGTACCACCACTATGACACACGATATATTATGTTTAAACTTTGAATGTTTTAACTCGCCCGAGTCCTATGTAATCATAAGACGCAAAAGTTCAACAAAAGTACGTGTTCGGCATAAATTCTCCAGAATTCAGAAGATGTATTTTTCCGACCGAACCTGTACAGCTGTAGGCACGTAACATTTTTAACACGCGAATGAGCTCCATTCAATTATTAATCTTATAGAACACTTTTGAACAGTTTCAAAATGTCTTTCTGCGTGCTGACGAGGAATCCTATTATTTTTATTTTCGACGTTATAAAATATCAATGGATACTATAAAAAAAAAAAACAGACCTCCGCAAACGTAATTTTTAAGTTTTGTATTTAACTTTTACCTACAAATTCATTTGTTTTCGCGGAAGAACGTTATTCTTCTCTCACTTTTGGACAACGTGGGTATTTTTTTTTTTTGAACCATTACAACGTTGTTTATTTTAAATATCATTGCTTGCTAGTTTTTTGCAAATAAATATTAGAATTATTGTTTATAGAAAATTCCTCTCGTAAGTAAATCTACTGCAAGAGAAACATTAACTAATTTCAGTTATTTTTACATTGAAATCCCTCTGCGAACGCGTCAAAAACACGATTCTAAACAATAAAATCAAAACGATTCGCACAGTGTGAAATTAGCAATCAACATGCAAATTTCATTCGTTAAATGTTATAATAGTAAAAAATATTGACAAGGGGCGAGAAAATCTTGCTCCACCGAATTTAAAGGAAGGTTCAAATCAAATAAAATTAAATACTCGCAGACAACTCTATTGCTAATTTTTTGACTTTTGATTTTTTTTTTTTTTTTTCATCAGCTATTGGTTATACATTACGTTAGAACCAAAAACTTTTTCTACGTACAATTATAGATACGGTATTGGAAATTAATGGTTTTCAGTACAAATAAAATCGTTTTTAAGCCTCGCAAATTAAATTTCTATTATTTTTCCTTAGCGTAACGGCATAATTCTTTTGTTTAACTAATTGATGAACAAATCGCATTATTTCTACCGACTAAATGATAATAATGTCAAGTGTTCATCCCTCAATCGATCCCTCGGCGAAAAGCTTAAAAATCCGATTGGTTATTACGTATTTTTAATTAAATCGAACCGACGACGACGACCCCGTGCACCATACTTCATCCCTGTCGCACAATATAAGAAGACACTCGAATTAGTTAATAATTATTGTTCGTTTTTAATGAAGAACGTGATTGATAAAGAAACAATTTAAAATAAACCGCTTGAACACAGTTTGTTTTTAGATATTTGACGACTAATTTTACGGTAGGTAATACGTTCAATGTTCAAGCATGACGTAAACGTATCGTTCTAGTAGTTTATTTTTGATAATCCATCGTATTCGTTTGAAAATTATTGAAAACAATTAATGTTTAGCCCGAAATATCGGAGAAAAAAATATTAAAATTACACATGATTGTAACAAGTTTTAGTACGTTTAGAAAGTATTTTGAGGTGTAAATGTGAGCAAAATATTGCAGATCTATAGGCAAAATTTTTGACAGATAGTTTGCAAAACACTTTTGGAATATATTGTTATAAAGTATTTACATAATATAAATTATAATTGTTTAAATCTAATTTGTTTAATACGTCTTTTAAAACAGATATGAAACGCATTCATTTTTGGTCCTGGTCCCTCTGAACCTGTGTTCAAAATATAAGTAGGTAGCTAAAACAGATGTTTTAGATTCCAATTAGAGGAAAATATCTTTTTTTTTTAAACCACACTGCACTGACACGTTTCTAGATGGATCTTATTTCACGATAGAATCCATATCCAACTATTATTTAATTTGTATCTAAGTCATCGTCATTGAAATCGTGTTGTATCAAATTTTCACCACTATTTTGTAACGGTTATTTTAATTCCGAAATTGCGACCATGTTATGAAAGACGCTCAATAAGCGGGAGTATAATATGTGGCAGTTTTCCTTCCGTTGCAGGCACTTTATACGTACAAATATTTATTATAAAAAACACGTTTTCATTGCAAAATAACTATCTTGAACACAAAAACAAATTATAACTACGAAAATTTGTACCAAAATCCATAACAATATTCTTTTCATGTACAATATCATCCGAAAATTACAGTTTATGTTTAACGTTGAAACATAATGTATTATACGCATATTACGTTCAAAGTTTAAAGGAGTGATAGTAAAAACAACGAGATGGGTAATAAAATACTTTAAAAACTTATTTACTAGCGTTGACCGTACTCACACTTTACACTGGAAGTTAAAATTATGAGCGATGTATTTATGCGACTTCACAAAGTTTTGGAAATTTCCAAAATCATTAAGAAAAATAATTAATATAAGGTCGTAAAATATTGTACAAAAACACAAATTTTGGGTTAAATATTAAAACACTATTGCTATCAAAAGAGAATTTAACCGTTGTTCTTTATCTGTAATAACAATTTTCACAAGTCATAATGTTTAATTACTTAGAATTGAACTTACAATAAATATCCCCAAACATTTGGAATATTGTAGATTATATTTCAATAATTTTTAAGACAATCATTTGTTTTTTTATTTATCTCGCATCGAATGACACGTTATAATATAATAGTATAGTCAAAATATTATTGTAACCACCAATATTCAAAAACCAAAGTATGTACTAGTTTAATGATACAATTTTCTTATTTTTAGGTCCATGTTTTTAACTCGTAGTCTTGAATCCTGGCTTAGGGTGAATAGTGCATAAATCATTCATCAATGGTAAATTTTATTTAAAATACTTTTTTTTTTTGGATTTATAATTTCACACTAGCCTTAAAGTCAGATTTTCCAGACGTGTTTTTTTAAATTATCGTCTGTAAAAAAAAAATTGTAGATAGACCATTGACGATACTGCTCGAAAAACGTGTTAATCCCGTCGGAAGAGTAGAAGAGTACAAGCAATTAAAATACTCCCGTTTCGTGTAAAATACGAAGAATTTATGTAGAGTCAAGTTATATTTTTTTTTTCGCATAACCGAAAAAAATGGTAATCCTATTGCCCCTGTTTAGTGTATAAGTACTGTATGCAACGTTCATTCGAGCAAAGCTCGGATTATATTATAATAAATAAAATAAAAACAGCGAGTATAATCATTTTTAAAAATACAGGAATTCGTTCAAATTTAGTTGGTAACAGTACAAAAATGCACTAATTTTACAACATTTATAAAGGATACAATCAACAATTATTTCAAACAATCATGTCAAAATCTTTTTTTTTTTTCCCCACTTTATAGAGACATAATACGGCGACTTTTTTTAAGAATTATTCATAAAATAAACGCTAGTCAAAATTAATCGGAGAATCGTACTGTTTGATTTTGAGTCGCGCGGTTCAAGTACCTTGAATCGTTTGCTTTATAACGGTTAATTTACCTAAAATACCGAAACGGTGGAAATTAATCGTACGCGCAATTTTTAATCAATCATTCACATCAGTATACACGCGTATTATACCATGTTATATACTTGCGTACGTATAATATAAATGAATGGAATTAAATTATTTTGACATTCGTGCTCAATTCATTAGCATTCATACGAGACATCCATTCAATTTATTAGTCAGGCAAACAATAATTAGTCTTTTGAAAACACCGCTATTCGTACATACAAATTACGTTTTTCAACTTTTCGAAGGTCATTATAATACCTACTACACAATCTTTACGAAATTCGGCTAGTCTCCAACTATAAATCTAACTCGATCCCACACAGAACATTGAGAATTTTTATGTGACTAATAAAAATTATTAATAGGACTATTATAGCTGGTGTGTGTATTATAACCGGTCGGTTCGATCTACAATCTTCGAGAAAAATGACTGTTGAAAGCTAAGCTAGTTAAATTTTTCCTCAACTAACAGACAGCTTCGCAGACTTTCGTTATTTCCGCCTAAACATATCTACAAAAAATAGCGGAATTTTCTCTGAATTCAATCGATTCGAGAAAATACTCGCATGATATAATAATTATGGTTTCAATCAAAATTTCATTCGTAAAAATTACGCGTTTTATAATTTCATGTAACCACTAATCAGGTTTTAAATATTCCTTCAAACTACTGGAAAATTAAAAAACACAAAATTATTCTGGTTTTTTATTTCAATTATTTAAAGTTGTTACACGCAGAACTAATCACGCAGCAAAAAAAAGTAGTAGCATATTGTCAAAACTTTAATCACGTAAGAACCGTTTCATGTTTTGACTTTGATTTACATTTTAATATTACAATAGTGGACTTTTTTTTAGAAAAAAAAAAAAAGAAAATAATAATAATTATACACTTTATCACCGCGTAAATTTGTTTTTAGTAAAAGTTTTTTTTTTTTATTTCACGGAGACGCAATACAAGAGATTAAAAATTATTCTTAGCATTAATCCATCTCGCACAAAACTTTTATGACATGTAAATATAATGACAAAAATGATAAAATAATAATCCGTTATTTTTGTTTCCCATTAAAAAGTAGAGTATTATCGTTTAAGTATACCTAATTTTTACGGCACTATCATCAATCAACTATTTGAGACGAAATAAAAGACAATTTGATTTATCGCGGTTGATTTTGACGTGTACCCACAAATAAGTCGGTTTTTATTTAGACGAACAGTTTGATGTATACGGTCTCCCAATGAAAATTTTATGCTCGCGGAGCAAAAATTATAAAAACAATTTTCATAAATCTTTTTTAACGGCGAGCTCTTGATAAAAATGTTTTTAATTTCAATATGGCTGTAGCCCATACTCAATAGCAAATTGCATATTGATTTTTTTCCCCCTACATAAATTATTTTTCTTATTGGACTATTTCGATTGTGTATAGGTTACAGTTATACTAATTATCGGACAGGCTTCTAATTGATGTGTGGCATAAAAAAAGAAAAAAAATGTCAAATGTCAAACGCTAAGACCAAAATGTATATTATATTACGTGTACAAAATTCCTTAAAATTATTAAAATGTATCGATTACGAATCGATATAAGATCATGGAATCATCTTTGAATTATCTGTGTCTATGTATGGATTTAATTTTGGATTTATAACAGTTAAATGCATAAAATGAGTGTAGAAAATTTTTTTCCGTACTCGTTTCAATCGCCTTCTCTCTAAAAATTGAATTGTTTTCGATAACACTAGAAATATTTGAAATAAAATATTTAAAAAAATATGTCCCAAATGTTCAGTCTCTAAAATCGTATTTAATTCAGTTATTGTATGGTGAATTTTACTTATTTTAATCAGTTAAATAATTGGCTGTCATACATAAATCTTTAAACATCATTAGTAAGTATACATACCTAATTGACATATTTAAATCACGATGAAAACAGAAAAACTATTTATACGAGTTATTTGGTAACAATTTAAATTTATTTCTCAGTTATTCCTCAGTACTATGTACATTTTTCCATCGTAAACACGGTATTTCGTTCACTATGACGAACAAAATAGTGAAAAGTTTCTGTGTGATGAATAATTTTGTTTGAGTTTCTATTTCGAGCAACTATTATATTTAATAGAAATTTTCTGCCTGGAATAATAATTGTTTTCTGGTGATTGAAATCGCTAAATTTTTCTTGAAAATGGTTTCAAATATACCTAATATTATTGTGTATGTCTATTATATTTTTAAAAGCCACAAAACAGAGTAGGTAACAAACCACTAAAATTAATAAACGACTGTTGATATTTCAAATTTTTAATCCGTAAATCAAAATCGAATTCATACATTTTGGTATCATTGATATATTTATATTCTATTGCGAAAATGTAACACAAAGTTACCACAGTGTAATATAATATGATACGTTGATAAATATAGATGCGAAAATGATTTGAAGTATCTAAATCTTAAACAATTATTAATAAATCGAAGGATTTTTATTACGCACCTCCATTGGAACTGTATTAGTCCTCAATATGGAAAAAAATAATAAAAGTACACGTGCATCTCTATTGTAAGAAAAAAATGTTGATATTTCTTTTTCATCTGATCAAATTTACAAGGTAATATTGTTTGAGCCGAATGTAACTAGAAAGGTTTCATTTCCTTCAGTTCACTACACAGGGATTTAATAAAATGTTTTGTTCCTTAAATTGATATAAAATAACTCCATTATTGTAACAACAGCGTACTTTAAGTCTTCGATGTTTTTTCCTTTTTTTTTTTTCTCATATCACTAGAAAACTGTTTTTTTTTTTTTACATTTCATGGTTGGAAATAGTTTCACGAGAATATGAATCGTTTAGTTATAGTTCTTCGTTTCGTATATCGTATACTAATACGTATGTCGATAAAACAGTAGTATAAAACAAAATATTTAGAAACTTTTGTTTGCATGTTAAGCATGTTAATACATAATGATCTAAGAGCAAAGTGATTATTAGCTTTCATAGTTTTGAAGTTTGAAGGGATATTATTTAAAATAATATTTATTTTTCATGTGCTAACAAAGATACTTTGAGACAAATTACAGTGCAAAACAAAAGATTATTAAAATATACTCCAACGAGGCATCGCATTATAATACACAATGTAAAATTTTTTGTTCTGGCAGCTTACACATTATACATTAATATTGAATTTATAAATTTGTTTTGCGATGTTCGTTCAAACAGAACTTTCGTGTGTTGACTGTAGCGATTTGTGTGCAAACGTAAAAAAAAATTCAAATACGAAAACGATAAAACAAGAAAGAAGAATCGAACTGGGTTAAGTGCGAACACCGAGTTTCTCCGCAAACATCAGATTTAAATTTCTATTAAATTTCCACTGTCGCCAATATCGGCGTGTACTCGAATAATATATTTTTAATAAATCTAAGAATAAAATCTATTTATTATATACACGTGTTAGGTTAGGTTTTGATTTCTCGTTGCTTTCGAAAACGATGCGTTTAAACGACGACTTCTAAACTAGTGACCCACCCGAAGCCGCGTAGTCGCCACTCCGTCAAACCGCCCACTAACGATAATTCAATTTGAGTTCTACGCGTATCACCTATTTAAACCGTGTACCTACATCTCATCGTCCGTACGAAGTGAAAAAATAACGGTAAAAAAATGTTTGATTAAAATAATTAAAACCTATTCTCCGTGTTTACTACAGCCGGGACGAAACTCGACATCCATTTCATCGTTTGCCGTCACACGTGTGACTTTAAATAATTTATTTACGTTCGGCACAAACTTCGTGTCGTCCGCGCACAAACTACACGCGAATAGTGTGTAGAAATACAATCGTAGATTACGCGCGCTCGAGAGTTCAATATAATTAAATATACGTATATCGTCGTGACATATATCGAGGAAACACATTCCGTATATTATACCTACGTAT
>CM029362.1:5700179-5786050 GCA_017140985.1 Hormaphis cornu | reverse complement strand
AGATCTTTTAAATTAAAAAAAAAATTTTATCATATTCCATCCCTGTGGAGGACGCCCTCGTTAAATTTTTAGACTTTTTACGAATTTTACACGCATCATTTCCCTCTCGTTTATGGTAAACAGTGTGGTTCGTAAGCACTATTCGCCTCGACGTCGACTGCAGAGCGTTAACGTTTCATTCATTATTATGATTATAAATGTTTTCCGGAGTGTATTGTGGATAAATGTCGCGTAAACGGTCTGTATAGGACGGGATAAGTGCTGTTAATGGCGCCTTGACGTCAAGCGAAAACTGACTAGAGTAATATTATTATTATTTTCCTGTAAAAATGACCTTTTTTTTTTTTTTATTTATTCACTGGGAACTAAGATTAGAATATTGAGAGATGTTACATCTTCCCTATCTATGGAGCCGAAACGTGGACGTTAACTGAAACGTTAAGTAAGAAATTTGAGGCGATGGAAATGTGGCTGTACCGTCGTAGTTTAACCATCTCATGGACAGATAGAGTATCCAACGTGTGTGTACTACAAAGAATGCAGAAGAAAAAGCAATCACTGCGGACTATAAAAACACGGTAATAAGAATAACTTGGTCACAAAACGAGGAATAACCGACTATACGGATCGCTGCAACTTATAAGTACTTCGAGAAAAAATAGAAGGCAAGAGAAGTGTTGGTAGACGAAGGTTGAATCATGGTTGAAAAATCACCACGACTGGTTTAGTACAACAACGATTGAACTGTTTCGTTTATCGTTAGAAAGAGAAGCAGTATTCATTATGGTCTCCAACGTCCGAAACGAACTTCAAGAAGAAGAAGAATGACCTATTGTCAGTGCTGGACCAAAAAATCCGAAAAATCTATTGTTTAAATACGCCTTCAAAAGGGGGACCGAAAGTCATCACTTTTACACACTTATAGAACATAGGTATTAATAGATTCGAAGGATGATTCTTTTTTTCCCCCGTAAACCACATTTCTGTTAGTATAATGTTATAGTTGATTTGATTTTTACAAATCATGAAAATTCTGCAGATCAGTGGCATAGAATTATTGTTCTTCGATTGAAAAGTCATTAAATATGACTTATTATCCCGAGTAAAATCAATATACTTTTTTTTTCTAACCCTTTAGACTTGTAGTTTATGCATAGAAATTTGAATGTATACTTCAACATTAGATGGTTGAAAATTATTTTCTCAATCACTCGTTTATAAATTTCTATTCTCATAAATTAATTCAACACGAAAACGTGGGGTTATTTTTGTATTTCGATTTGATTTTATAACGCAAAATAAAATTCAAAATAGCTCGCAGTAAATGATTTTGACGGTGAAAAAAATTATTTGAGTGTTTTATATTAATTTATTTCACGGTTTTTCACTATTGATTTTCGGATTTTCAAAAAAAAAAATAAATAAATAAATAGAAAAACCGAAAAAAAAGGCACAACTCGAAAGCGTGAATTAACGCAAAGCAATATTTCAACGGAAACATTCATTTCTGTACGTTTATAATCTCTTTTATGGCACTTATTGTCATACATAATTATGACATTTGAAAACCAACTCAGTAGATCATTTACAATTATTATTGAAGTCGTTTACGTTTACACTGTACATTTACACGTTTCATCCACTGTTTCGTTAAATGGCTGTCCGGAATATTTGGCTCGGTAAAATCGCTCCGTTCCCCGTGAAATTTGAAAATTTCAACGAAAACGAGCGATTTGCTTACGAGGAAGACGTAGCGTGTTCGTATTTTATTACACTTAACGACCGAACGTTAAAGTAGCACGTACATTACCATACTAATACGGTTTATTAATATGTGTTTAACATTACATGGTCCTCACCATCATAAAACCTACCCAAATGATTGTTTTGATAGCTATAAACGATAATTTTTTATTCTTCTTAAAACGTTTGTTTTGTTCGCTATGTGTTTAGATAGGATCAGACGGTCGTTTACTCACTAAATTATTTTTGTACTTAAAATCAATAAAAAAAAAAAAAAAAAAACACGAAAATTAACTATTGTAAATCGATTTTAGGTGTGTTGTTTTATGTACTGATCGAATTTATACCCTCTAATAACCAGCTGTACGCTCTTACTATTCTTATGGAATTTTATAAACGAAAATAATATTCGCGCGTAACTATTAATATTCAAGCCGAACGCAATAAACGTGCGATTATAAGTGCATTTTTTCTGTACGCGATTAAGTCGTTAAAGATAACTGTCATGGGATGTGTTTTAAGTGATTGACTTTGGTTTTTAACACGATTTGTTCGAAAACATTTCCGATATAAAACCAACTTTTCGTAACAAAGTAGTAGCACAACTATGTGTATATATATATATATTATATAATATACTTTGAGATGAAAAAACAGTACGAAATTGTATTGGTATACAGCGTAAGAAGGCGTATAAATGACTGAAAACTATCCACTCGGAGGATACATTACCACAAAGCAAAAAAAAAAAAAAACACCAAGAAACTACAAAATGTAATTACAAATAGTATTTTACCGCTTTTGCAGAGGAAAAAAAAAATTGTTAAATCATCAATCAGTTCGGTCGTTTTCAAAGAGAGTACATTGAAAAACGAAAAATCAAACGCGTAAAATATAAAGAAGACATTCTTACACTCGGTACTAAAACGTTACCTAGAAATTCGAGTCTTAACTTGAATTTTAACAATACACGCGTCTATATAAATCACAAGAATTTGTATCCAAAAACTCGACTATACATTATATAATATAACACGGACGAAACCGTTGTGAGACATAACATATTAAGATTGTTTCAACGATTTCTTCATTTTCGAGGTATAAAACGCCTTTGATCACTACACGCCATACATAATATAAGTTTATGACAGTATTAATTAAACGTGATAACAAATGACGTTCCGAAATTTCTCTCCGGTTCCTAAGATTTTGGATCTGATCCTCGATTTAGAAAACGGAGTTATAGCACGAACTAATGCAATTAAAGTCGTGACGTAACACACAACAACCGGCAGTCTCTGAACACAATAAAACAAACAATTTTAGCCGGAATAATATACGAGTACTTCTCGCCGAGTGGTTTACCAAAAATTGTATCTGGCCCTTATGATTACGATGTGTGATCGTACAAAAACAATTTCCGAACGATCCAAACACAATTATTATTATTATTATTACAACCAATTACTGCGTATAATACAGTCTATTATCCTTCGGGGCCATCCGGCATTGTGTTTTTGCCTATTACGCGAGACGGCTAAACTCGAATCGAGGACTTTCTTTTGAGTACGGTCGTTCGATCCTTCGTATCCCGTAACCGGATTTCGCGTTAATACTTGAAGCGCTGCCGTCTATTGTACGGGGCTAACGATTGGAAAATGCTCCGTTTTGTTGAAAAACGTAGTAAAAATAAAAAATTAGAGTATTTACGATCAAATTTCGTTTCCCAGCTCGTTTTTTCTGTATAGGTACTACTACTATACAGTTTACAATATAATCCTAATTGGGTTTTCGATTAAATTTGTTGTTTTCGTGACTACGATGATAATACATATAGCATATAATACTAATATTGTATAGTTTACGATACGATCAATAAAACCTGACATTTTGCAGCTGCGTTTGTGAGCCAAACGCGTTTTTCTCCTCCGTCGGATATTAATATGTATTATTGAATGTTCTGAAATTTAAATTTCTATCGAGGGGTTCTGTTGTGAACGGAGAAATTAAGTGGGTACTCAAATCGCTCAATTCTCAACGTTTCAATTATAGATTCTGAGTGAAACGAAGAAAGTATTGGTTTTCGCGTGATGTGTGTTTTTTATTTATTTTTTTTTTTACTTTTTTACCACAGTGTAATCACGATAACTTCTTCAACAATGCTCCGATTTTTAACGTCAGTACCTCTAATGATAAGTATACGGACACAGATGGTACTTTGAGAGGTCGTAAACTTAAGCGTCTGTAAAATTAAAAAGTTGGACTAAACAAACTAAGGAAAAAAACGTTATAATTGAACGTGTTTTTGACATAATCGATTTAGATTTTTAGCCATGACTTCCACAGTAATGATCAGAATAAGCTAAAGCTATCACATAATATTGAAATTAGTACGATACAGGTCTGATATAAATTTCAAGAAATTTTGAAAAATTTTTAACTAAGTATAGAACTTTGAAACTTTCAAAAAAACTTTATATTTTTTTAAATTTTTGTTTGATAAAAATTTTGTTTTCCGATTAAAGTTTTGAAAATTTAACACAAGGTACCCAACATGCAGTCACACGTGCTGCTTAAAAATTTCAAAAAACCGGTGTCACAACTTTTATATTTAGTTGTTCGAAGTTGGAAATCTTTCGAAAATTGGTCATACCTTTATAAAAGTTCGTAACCCACACAAATTTGTTAAATCGGGTTTGAGAATTAAACATTTTACGTAAAACAATATTTTTAAAAAAAATCCGCCTTATAGGTTCTGAAATTGTGTAAAAAAAAAAAAATTGAAAAATTGTGTTACTTCGATTATAACGATGAAATGACGCACTTTTGAAAAGTGATTTTTAGGGCAATTCTAAAAATAAAAAATTTGATCGCTCCGTGTTATTTCGTATTACTCGTTGGGTATTATTTTATATAAGTTTTAAAATTATTTTCTCGTGATTCTAAACCAATATAAAAGCATTTTTAACTGTTTTCACCATACTTTTAAATCTAACGCGTAATAAAACACCAACAGTAAATTCTATTGTTACGGCGCAATTTTTATAGTTTAACTGCAGAGCTCACTCGGAATCGTTATTTTCGTAAGCGATTTTCAATTGCTCACTGATTTAATATACAACTTCTATACATGCGAACCTTCCAAAACGGTGACCCACAGCGTCAAACTACATCCACGCGACCCAGAGTGATTCCGGCGCTATTTTTTTATGTTCTTTTTTTTTAATACACACACGAAGTGCCGCGTCATAGAATACGGACAAAGTTTTAATGAACACTGCAGCGGTATATTGTACAAAACGTTTCTTAAATATCGGGTTGAAAACGTACACTGTATTTTATTGCACCCTCGTGTGTCGTAAGACGATTAATGTGTTGTTTTCCGAATAATATAGATTTCCTCATAAACGCACCATTATAACACAATAGCACACAAACGCGCACGATGAATTCTTAATAATTCGTAATATTATATTCGGCGAAGATTTTCTTTCCATGGGGGGTTATTCGGATTGTTCCGCGGTTGTGTTTGTTCTTCTTAACGCGAAATTTTATCGACGACTGTACACAAACGCACTGCATAGTAGTGAATTAAACCGTTGAATATTTACATAAAAACACAAGTATATAGTTGATATTATGATTGAGGGACAAAGTTTAGACAGTTTTCCCGTTATTCTACCGTTTTCAGTAAATGCAGGGACGGAAATTGACTTAAACCGTTGTATATAATATATACAATCTCTCGTCCCGTGGCATCGACGTGAATTGATTTCCGTCGAATTGCGTAGGTCGGACGAATTAAATTCACGTTTTCGGTTTTATTCGAAACGATGTATTGTATGGCGAAAATAGTAGTTACGCGCGAAGTCGATTTTAAATATTATGTTTTTACCGAGCTCGATTTAAATTTGAAAACACTTGGAAACGAACATAAATGTGACTAATGAAATGCTTATCGATCAAACGTTCTACGAGGCGAGAGTTGGCATTTTTCCGCAAAACGCGAACTAACAAAATAAATTATAAATAAAAGCAAACTAGAAGGTAATCGAATGTGACGATTTATCGTTGCTTTCGGATGTTAAATAATGCGTTTAAAGCACGACCTACGCGTCACAATTTTTATACTTGGCTGAAAAATTTTCGAAAATTGGTCATACCTTTGATTATTTTTGGAAAAAAGGTTCGTAGCTCACACAAACATTTTATTTAAGATTTGAAAATTTATTATGTAAAACAAAATTCGCTATCGGAATAAAAATATTTCGAAAAAATCCGCCTTTTATCGCATTGAAAAACGGTGTTATTTTCTTTATAACAATGAAACTCAACGCACTGTTGTATACAATCGATACTAAAAACGTAATAACTCTTCAAATAATGGTCCGAACGGTCTGAAATCTTCTCACTTTATTAAAATTAATAAACCAAACTAAACTCTGTACTCCTTTATTTATCCGGATTCGATAAAAGTTTTCGTCGTCGATTTCGGTTCTGCCAGGACGATGCACTACAGACGATCAGACTAACCGAGCTCGCTCAGAATCTTATTTTCGAAGGCGACGATTGTAATCGTTGATGATATTACCCAACCCAACGTGACCTACCCACGCGACCTGGCGTGATCCCGGCTTTTATTTTCTTGGTTTTTTCACCGGTTTCCGACGCGAAAAACGTTTCGTTGCATCAATATCCACACCGTCGCGGGTGACGGATCTACCGGGACCGCCGCGACGACAGCAATAAAAGTCGGGACGACGCGCCGGGATATCTCGTTTGACGGCGAACGTTGCCGGTGGTGGTGTGCTAACCGACGATTCCTCGTTTATCGCAGACGATACGAGTGATCCGCGTTTGCTCGGCATAATCAAAAAAAACATCGTCGTCGGAGACTCGCAGCTATCGTCGATAAATCCCGTTCACCCGAAATCATTCGCTTTTTCATCATCCATTTTTCTCCTTTCTTTCATCCCCGTCCGCGCGAATTCAACGGTCAGCTGGTTCAGGCTACTGAAAACGAAATCAGAAAACGATTTTACCTCGTCTCCATATTCAACAGACGCGTAGTAAGAGTTCCAGCGCATATAATATACAAACAAGTGTAACTCTGATCGATATTCAAAATGATCCGAATTCAAAAAATAAATTCGATGAGGTCGGGTTGCCTGATTTTAACACAGTTTCGCGCCATCACGGTATATATATACTGTAGGAACACTGTATATTTGCGAGTAAAACGAACAGCGATAAATCACACCCGTAATGTCCATATATCGACCGACACGCGTCCAAATGTAAAAAATTGGCCAGTACAATTTCGGTCGGAGAAAACAGATGTCAAATGTCGTCCAAAACACATATTGTTAATACGATTTTCATTTGTAATTTAAATATCTATAAAACGTAATCGGTACGATTTTTTCAAATGTTAAATTTTTTTTTTTTAGCTTTTTGTGCTCGTAAATTGAAGTGTGCTTCATTTAGGGAACGATCGTCTATACAAGCATTAGGTTAAAAACACTTGTCTACATTTCGACTTGGAATCTACAAAGGGGACGTGTAAATACGGGAAAAATAACTCATTTCGATGTACTTGTTACGCGCTAGTTGTATGTATGTCGAATCCGGGCTCGGTAATTACCCGTTTGCGAAGACTCAATACAACATAATCCCCTGAAACCTGGTACAAAAAGCGCTCAAGTTTTGTTCTTAACGTTCGATTCGTTCCGAAACGAATGTAGCATTTCGCCATAAAATATTTTTTGATCCGCCCTGAATGTTTGACTCGCGCCAAGACGTATTTAAGCGGAGTATCGATAACTATACATAGCTGTACAATAGCATAGGGAGAAACCGAAAATTTGATATCTCATATTTTAATCTGGAACGCTAAAATTCTAAATACGCGGACTTGATTTCACCGTTCTTTCGTGTAAAAAATATTCTAAACGGGTACAATTCAAATGACGCCACTGATTCTGATGTGTTTTCTATACATCGTACTTACGTATAAGCGGCTGGTCCGATGGTACAGACCAAAACTTCCGTATAACCAGCCGCCGTTTCAGAGTATCGCTAAAATTCGAAAACTCGTAATCAAATCCAATCGGTCAGTAAAAAAAATAGAATTATTTATACCTGTAATATGTTCGTTTTCGTCTCTCGATACATGTACGTACAGACGAACTGCGATATTCTCGTAGATTTACTTTTTCGATAAATCGTTTATAACCGTCCGGCTAAAAGATCCGTTTACCGACGCGGCGGTTTTATTTTTTAACGTGGTGGAAACTATATAAATAATATCGTACACAGTCAGCGAAAAACGACTCGGCGATTTCCCGTCGTAAACGCCGCGCGAGAGCGTGAAATCTCGTAGTTTTGACGTCTTATCTCCGTTCAATGTAATAATATATGTGTCATATTTCAAAATGTTATAATGTACAATATTAAATATATATGTAAACGTATTTTTTTTTTTCGCACAAAAAGTACAAAAAAATTAATATTAATATTCGTTCAACATTCAGTATTTATATAGGTACGTTTTCACACGAATGGTTCGCCGAAATCGCTCGCCAGCCGCCGCCGCCGAACGATATTATTATATAAAGGGTGTTTCAAAAGTCGCTTTGGATTTGAATCTCGCGGAATTTTTCTCGGCAGCTGTTGGCAGCCTAGGTTTTGCTATCTCTCACCATCGCCATCAAACCTAGCATAACTGATAGATTTCGTTTTCGAAATTTGTTTGTTTACGTCGTCGTGGATCGTCAAAGAATCCAGGTTTCAAAAGCACAGTTATTTACAAGAACAACGAAAGCCCAACTGTTCGGACATTGCGTGATATTTTCGGTCGCGTTTCGAGTGAAATGCAGTGCGTAAATCAGTCCAGAAAATCTAAACGACGGGTCGAGTGGAGTCGGTTAGATCAGGCAGAGTTCTGTGCGCGACCAGAGAAAACCAGGATTCTTTGCTCCGTCGTTTAGCTATCGCTATCGGCGCATTGACTTATTCGTGCAGACGAAACATTTGCTTCCGGTAAGCGTGGTCGTGCCAGTCGGATTAAGAAAGAAAGTCGGTGTTTCCATACTGTGAGTGAGAGAAACTACCCAGTGGCGCAACTAGAGCTCAAATATTGGGGGTGCTAAAAAAGAAGTTGGGGGTGCTTCAGCACCCCATAGCACCTCCGTAGTTGCGCCACTGCCTGGGACTTGGGAGTGCTCAAAATAAAGTTGGGGGTGCTAAAAAAGAAGTTGGGGGTGCTTCAGCACCCCATAGCACCCCCGTAGTTGCGCCACTGAAACTACCACGATCCGAGGACAGCCAAACATAAAATCCGTCCTCGAAATAAGATCCACCCTTTTGCACGCGTTCAATCAGGCTCCCGTCTAGAACACAACAGAGTAATACAGAGACGATACGGTAAATTGATGAGCAAAAGAAGACTCTTTTTTTTAGTGTCACCGTTTCTATCAAATTAAAACACCGTGCCAAAACCGTATAGTTTGTCGACGTGTAAAACCGCGACGCACGTCCTGCAACAGGCACTCGTTTAGAGACATCGATCGATAAGACATCAAAAAATGGGATCAACGATCGACGTGTAGGCTTCCACTTTGAAAGACGGCCGTCTTTGTTAACGGTGCCTCTATACTATAACTCTACGGTCTAAAATACGTGTATGGCAATCAGCTGGTGGCAATGATAGCAGAAATAGGAAAACCAAGACGGCCAACAGCTCCTGAGAAAAATTCCGCGAGATTCACATCCGAACAAACGTCTGAAACACCCTTTATTATTTTTGTCGCGAAAAGTGAGGGGGAAAAAAAAAACGCTGTCCTCGTAAAATCGCGTTTCCATCGCGAGACATTGAGTTTATCGCGGAAAAAGAACAACTTTGCATATATATTATATTATTATTTCGCGTCTGCAGTCGGATTCGCCAAAAACGTGCTCTCGACTATAACCTCGTCGAAAATGCCTCGACGCGCGTGTATTCAACGATTATCAAAAAAAAAAAAACGCGAGAAAAAGTACTACTACCTACGTACTTTGGAATTCGCGGATTTGCGAACTGATTTGCGCGCAGCCCGCGAAGGTCGTTTTGAACAACGACTGTTCTCAACCTGACGTCGTTTCGTCGTCAGCGATTTCTCGATAGCCGGGATCACAATTAAATTATTGACCGAAAACAATGTGTTGAAAACAAGAACAACAAAAAAAAAAACACAAACAAGGAACACCATAGGCTTACACCAGATCACAAATTAAACCAGACACCGTTCGACGTACTGAAATAACTTAATTATTAAAAGACAAAACAAGTTTTTTATTGATAACAAGTGAAATAATATTATAATCTTATGGTAAAGTCTGTTTGGACTATTTGCAATCTTACGTTATTATTGTTACGCTCAAAATGATTTCACCGACAACAATTATTGTTATAAATAATAACGTAATCGGGTGATAATATGATTGCCGTTAGGTATTTTTATTTTTGCGTTTTAAAATTGTTATTTTCGTTAGTTTATTATTTTTTTTTTTAGGTTTTGTGCACGTTAAACTGGTACAAAAAATGTTTTGAAATTTTTTTATACTAGTTTAACGTTTATAAAACCTAAAAAAATGTACAAGTTTTTTCGTGTTCGTTTTTAAAAAATCTCGTATTTTATATTAGATGTTTGTGAAAATAATATGGAAACGCATTTAAAGGGCGTTTAATTTGTACGCAGTAAAATGTGTTACCGTTCAATACGTGCATAAAACAACAAAGGTTGTATTTTTACAACAATCTACTAAAAAAGTACGTGTAAGCGCTGCATAAATTTTATTTTAAATTACTTTTTTTTCTTTTTTTTATGGAATATTAAAGTCACCCACATATTTTATTTTAATTCAAAAAGTTTTTCCATCAAACCATCGGGCCGGTAGGTATTAAAAATTGTAAGTTAATTTAAATCGTGTTTAAAGCTCATGGGCGAGTACAAACGAGTCTATACTTCAAGGCCGCGGTGTTCCCATTAGTTTTTTTGGGAGTATATAGTATAATGCCAAGCCGTCAGGTACCATAACGTGAACATTTAATAATTCAACACAAGTATTTTTAAAATGAGAGGATAAAAGTCGAGTCGATAATACGAAACAATAATTTAAATCGAACTTTTTAAATAATATATTCTTAATACTTTTATATTACTTATTGATAAAAAAAAAAATAACATCGAATCGATCGCTGAACGCCGATATCCAGCACATCGCGGCACACACAATTCCCATAATCAGAGTGTCTGACAAATTATTTTCTATAATATTTTAGTTATCAGCGTACTAAAGACTTAGAATCGACGTCAATATGTGCATATATAGATGGCGTATTACGGAAAAGCTGTTTGGTTAAACTTGGAAAATAAAGTAAATTTATTTTCCAGGCGTTTTCTGAGTAATCAAAGGTTTTTCCTTTGTGGAATATTTGAGTCTTGAGAGTGTGTACGCAGTACACCCATACTTTTGTAAAAATACCTTGAGAGTATACGGCGTATACGTAGTACACCCTAGAGGAACACCCCTGCTTTAAGAGAAAAACCGTTTTAAAAAAAATAAATTGTAGAAAATTACGTAAGACTGGTTTAGACGCGGTAAGTATGGACAAGACAATAAATTTGAAATTTAAAACGTAAACGGTGTGTAAAATATGGAAATTTTATCAGATTCCTTTCGATATTACATATATTTTGTTGAATTGATAATAATAATCAATAATTATTGTATAAACGCGGCGTGTCGTCAACAGATATTTTTAATTAGAAAATAATGACACTTCGTTTATTTATCATCGTGTTATATATCGAAGCGACTGACGAAATGAAAAATATTTTTTAATTAAAATTCTTCGTAAAAGTTATGTTCGAAAGACTTTACTCGCGTCTTATGAAAAACTCGTTGAATTTCACGTTTTTCTTTCCTAAGTTATTTCACCATTGTGATGTTTGTGGAATTATATTTGAATATATATACTTGAATTAAAGTGAAATATAAAAAAAAATTTACTTTATAATTTGGATTTTTTTTTCTTCTTTACTAAATTTTCTAAAACAAATTTCTATCTTAATAAAACAAAAAATACATCAATCGAAGTTAAATAATACAAAACATAATTATTTATGTGTAAATATTATAACAGCATCGACCTATCGAATCGCGTTACGTTTCAAACGATCACTGTTATTCGCGAGTAGTTTAAAACAGTTATAAACAGCTGCAATCGGAACGAAAAATTAAAACCTTAAAATCAAAAAAATTTATTATTATAATATACTCGACATGTTCCTGGTCGACGACTAACCGGTCGCTTTCAGAGCAAATGATATAAGATAATATCGTTAATATGTAAGAAGACTACTTTTTCTTGAGCAAAACAGAAGATTGTTTGAAAAAAGAAAGGAAATGAATAGACACGTTTGAAAAAAAAACAAAGAAAAACATTTTATACGACCCGTCGACCAGCCACGTATGCCTCGATGATGTTGCGATCGTCCCCGGAATAAATGAGCTTTTGGAGCTTTTGATCGAGGGTGTAGGATTCGTGGAAATCGTTTAGGACGCTGCCGGGAGCAGCCAGGTCGATCACTAGCGCGTCAAACTCTTTTCCGATCTCAAAGTTTCCGACCCTGTCGTCCATCGCCAACGCTGCGATTTAAAAGAATATGACGAACGTGAATATGCGCGGTAATTATTACACGTTTTTTCGGAAGTTTTTTTTCGATTTTCTTTCCTTCCATTTTTTTTTTTTTTTTCGAAACTTACCTTCCGCTCCACCGAGTGTGGCCAAATGAAAGACGTCTTTGTAATCGAGAACCTCGTAGTTTGGTTTCGAAAACGACAAGTGCACCGAAACCTGAAGAGCCGCCCTCATGGCGTCGAGAATACTGAGGGAATTTCCACCGGAGACGTCTAAAAACACGTCATATCGTTTCTACAATAGTTCACGATCTCAGAATATTATTGATTTTATTCCATCCTATACATACCTGTTCCCAATCCGACTTTGACGTTGGATTTTTGTAGCCTACGAACGTCACAGAGACCACTTTTTAGACACGTGTTCGACGAAGGACAGTGGATAACTGCGGATTTTCGTTCGCTGATCATAGAAAGTTCGTCGTCCGATAGGAAAATTCCGTGAGCTAAAATCGTCTGTAATCGGATCGGTCATATTGTTAAAATCGGCGATTGGAATGAACGCGGTTCGAAACATGACGAGTTTCTTTGATTTCGTTTTACTTTTTAGGCACAAACCAGGATCGTGTATCGAAAAGAAACGTAACGGGTTCTCGTCTCCTTATTTAAATAGGTAAATAATTTTTATTATTATGCTTTTTTCAATTTCTATCAAGAATAATAATTATTGTGTTTGACCGTTATTTATTATTATTGTCAGTCGCAGAATGAACGACACGTGATTTACTTGTTACTACAATGTAAGTGCTCGAGTATATTTTTTGTAATTTTAAATTTATTAAAAAAATATGTACTAATCATTTAAATTTAGTAGGTGTATAGTAAAATTTTTTTTGTCACAATTTTTTTTTTTCATTTCTCCATGCAAGTATACTAGTTGGTAGACTTTTATGGTCAACTTAAAAATATAACGCGTATTAATAGAAAAATTGAGAAACACAACAAGTAAACGAATAACGGTAATCCATACAAACATTACAAACTTCAGTAAATATTTTTCGTAAATTTGTTTCAGTAACTGTCTTAATAAGTCTTTCTTTTGTTAAAGACTTTATATGTTTAAAACATATAACAGAGATTCTCTAGGGTTTGTCGGTTCAAGAATATATATATTACGATTTGATATTCATCGCGAAACCTAAACTTTATTAAAAGGAACCCTCCATAAGCACCGGTTAGAATACATAGTTTATGATTTACCTAAGCGTATAAGTACTTACTTTTTCTGTGAGCAGCCCAGCTGCGTCATAAACGGCAGCGTAAGTGGGATACTCCGCATAGTTGGCCTCTACGGCTTCGACTTCCTCTTTGTTTTCCGAAATGTGCGTCTTGGACCGAACGATTTCAAATCAATTAAATTTTTGTTCTTTTGCATATTATCTATTTGTAACAAAATTATAGTCACCTGTATGTGAATGTTTTTTTTCCTCGCTAAATCGCCAAGCATTTTCATTAATGTCATGTCACAGCTCAGTGCGAACCTAGGCGTTACGATCGGTTGCACTAGAGGGTTCTGAAAAACGCAAAAGAGAACACGCTTTGTTGTTTGCCCGGTATATTTTGAAGGTTCGAAATCTCCAAAATTCGAAAAGTTCAAGTAAAAAATCCACCCGCGAACGGGTAAAAACGCTAAAATAATATTTTCCGTATATTATACGGAAAAAGAGTTTTCTACGAAATTCAATTTTTCTTATTCTCTCAAAATATTTAACCGAAACACGGTTATATAAAACATAATAATTAATACAATTCTCGTACGAGTTTCAAATTTTTCGGACCGATTTATAGCTTTTTACGATAGTACTTTGAAAACGATATAAACATTTCCTAATCCGTTATGGTTCAACGAAAATTTTAACTATCCTTTCCTTTCTTTTAATTATTGTAATGTCTATCGTTGAAAAAATCAAAAATTACGTGGTTACGACATTTTACAATCGTTTATAATTGGGATAATCAAAATGAATCGAAAATTTCGTCATTAATTTTTTGAACAAAATTATTAACCAAAACAATTTTAAGATACCTCTACTTATATTTAATACTCGAAATGTCGACAATTTACGCAAAACTAAATTTTCTAACTGCATTGGCAAAACTTTAAAAACTTGACTGACCATTTTTAAAAATGTTCAATATTGCTCGGTGGTATCGGACTGTTATTTTCAGATGGTTTTTTTTTCATATATATAAACAGTTTTAAAACGGAAATCATGCTGATGAAATTAAAATTCCATACCATGTTGACAGTTATAAACTATTTTCATCCATCGTTTCGGTTCGATTTTCATCACTGAGCTCACTTAAAATCGTTATTTTCGTTACAAATTTATAATATGTACACGACGTAATACTCAACCTTTCAGAACCAGTGAACTCCAAAGCAAAGTCACCGTCTAATAAACGTTAAACGCCATACGAAAATAAAATTTGGAAAGCTGTAAAACATTAATAATTTTCGACGACTCACACCGATGTTTTCGATATTTTCGATAAACAGTTCCGTTTCTTTTATAGAAACGTCCGAGCTCTCGTAGTAACCGTCGTCTTGACGCGAGTTCATGTTGACTTTGCCGACGAGCGATCTCTGACCGCGCGACGCAGCTTTTTCCGCGAGAACCAAAGACGCTTTGCCGTACAACGAAGCGAAATAGCAGGCCGTCGTCGTGCCCATCCTCAGTGTCTTTTTCTGCGAATAATTCGACAATCCGCGTACTGTTCTTCGAATTTTGTTTATCCTAAGTTATTCGCAATAGATCGTCTCGCGTTTGTTTTATGCGTGTACCCACCACGACGTCGTCGAACACGTTCTCGGCAAACTGCAGGTCTGCGAACTTTCGCTCCAGAGGAAATGTGTATGCTCCGAGCCATTCCAGTAAACTCCTGTCGTAGCCGAGCCCGAGATTCGGCAGCTGCACAGCATGGATGTGGCAATCGACGAACCCAGGAATGATAAACTGCCCGTTTTTCAATATCCTTACAATGCGGCGCTCGTCGCCGTCGAAGTTCGAGTTTGGATTCAAAGTCAAGTTTTGTATCTGAAAACGAATGAAAATCGCGTCGTTAAACGACGGCAGAAATCAATAAGAATCGTGCTTACCTTCCCGTCTTTGACATCCAATCGAGCGTTATCGAGAACGGTCAAGTGTCCCGGTCTCGTGCTGTGAATTACCGGTCCGATAAACGTCAGAGTCGTCATATTGTTATTGCGGTTCGCCTGCGCCGCATTAAACGCAGTCGTTTTTATAAATTATTCGTATAATTAATATGTTTTTTACGGTACCTACGACTATAATGTATTCCCGGCGATCCGCGAACGTTAAAATTCCCCGAGGTGTATACGAATCGATACTATACTACGGTTTTGTCACTTCACGCGGATGCAGATTCCGTCCTCGCGCGAAAACGTGCGATATTTTGATGTTTGGAAAGATCAACCGAAATACTACGCTTTACACGAATAATTATAGTGGTCGTTCGATAAATTTTCGCGTCGATTCAATTAGGAAAACATGTAAACCGATTTGGAGTTTAAAAAAAGATCCTACAATAGTTACAATAGTTTGCGCATTCGAGTCTAAAAACAAGTTGGGTACCTATCTACGTCGGAATACAAATGTACGCGTAAATTGTTTTCAACAGCACTTTAACCGCGTTCGACTCTAGGTACTAACTTTTAAGTACGATTTAAGATAACAGTTATCTAAATAATACATTTTTTTTTTTCAGATAAAAATTTATCTGTTCGAGTACATATCATTACGTATTACCCAATAGGTAATATCTAAAACAAACATTATAATTAAGTATATAAAATTAAATCTTTCTGTTCAAACAAATCGATTTCAAACGCCGTGAAACGTACACTAGTATCGATTTGATATTTTTATGAAACAAAGCCTGCATCTACGTATTAATGACCTACAACACTACAGTATTAAAATTTGATTGTAACGAGTATTTTTTAAATTTTTTTTTTTTTCCTCGTAGTTTGTTGAAGCTGCAAAATTCAGTGAACGTCATAAAATTATTCGTGTTCTCGTAGTATGCTAAAATTTCCATCGGAAAGGAGAATAATACATTTCATACAGAAGGATAAATTCCAACAAACAATGACTTTCGAATAATTGAATTAAACGAGTATTTTGCATAACATATTTGGCATTATCATATTAAAATACAAACAACACATTCGTGCAGCTCATTACGATCTGAAATATGTACGGACGTAAAATCACAATAAATATTAATAATTTCACGAAAAAGAAACACAAAGGACGAGCCCGTTATGTACCTACCTATTATTTTTAAATCTAAATTATGAATATTTATTATCATCATTAAATTATTCGCTTTATGTTTTTTTTAACGAACAAAACATCATTAACATAAATATTATTGTCAACTCACAAAAATGGCTTTTGTACCAAGTTAAAACTCTAAATAAAAATGTACGTCGGCCGTTATTAGAGAAAAAAAAAAAAAATAAGATGTTGGCTTTGTTTTGAAACAACGGACAATTTTAATCGGAAAATCGAATAGCGTTACCTTCTTTGCATATTGTGTTGTATGCGCATAGTTTTTTAGCGAATTTTGGTGGTCAAAAAACGACTATCCGTAGAAAAGTCTACGAGTTAAAAGAGCGTTAAAAGTATCTAATATCATCACCGGTTCTGCAATGTCATTCACACAATGTAGTTTTGCAATAATTAAGAAATTTGTATTGTAACAAAATGGAAATTCGATAAAAAAAAGAAATAAAAAAACGATACCTATATTTCGTACTTTCACGAAATTAATCGAACGTCATTAATATTCTTTAAAAAAAAAAAAACATCCCGAATCATTTTTCAAACTAATTTTACGTTCACGATCTTGAATAAATGCGAAGAACCCGCTGCAACTTTTTTAATTGTGTGTAAATAATTTTTACGACATTTGTTATGTTTCTTTGCGAAATACAAGTTATTTATAAAAATAATTTGATCGTTAACCTAATGAGAACTGAAGACCAGAATATGATTTCATGCAAAAAAAAAAACGTACTTTTAAAAACTAAAAACGATCGTTCCGATGACGTACCGCGATATCTCTACGAACTACGCAAAAATAAAATTAATTTAGATACACCCGGCGCATTGTAAGACCGAATATAATAACGTGCAAAATACGCGTGTCGGTGATTTCTTTGCTGTTTATCTTATAAAATTGTTTTACGAAAATTATTATTATATTAGCCCCGAATCATGTCCATTTGCTATGTTAAAAAAATATTGGTTATGATTGAATTTCAGTTTTATACGTTAGATTTTTGTATTGGTCAAAAATTCGTTTTTATCATACGTACGAGCGAGCGTTTGCCGCAATATACTTTGGTTCGAAACTTGAAAATGTTTGGCGTAAAAAAATAGTACCCAAAAACTGACACAAAACTGTTTGTACACCGCGTTGTTAAATTATATACTTTGTAACAGCTGTACACTAAAATAGGTAAAATATGAAACAACAAACTTATTTGGACGTCCACGAATCGTCCACAGACGACAATGGATCTAGAAGATTATGAAAGTTTAGCGTGAAGAACTGTTATTTGGAGGAAAAAATTTCTTCGTTTTCGGCGGTGCGGTTTTAATGAAAAAAAAAAAACATTGATTTTTCGATTTTCGCGTTTGAAGACGTAAGATTCTGATACACTGAACCTGGAATAAAAGGTGCTACTCTCGTATGCGGGCTACAAACGCATGCGGTCTACCATCATAAATTTAGACCGCATATCGTAGTAGAAAAAAATATATTACTATAATCGTCAACTTATAACGTCGGTACAACACGACCAACACTTAAAACGGTACAGATTATACAGAGTGTTACTATTTTTTTACCAGAAAATATGTACTCGTCCTCCGAACACAAACAAAATGGGTTTTTAGTAAACCCTAAGTCGCGTAAAGTGTCTTGGATGCAATAGGTTTTAGGTTATTATCCGTTAGCGGAGCAAAGCGACGGCGCAGCGAGCGAGTGCCGAACACGCGGTGTACCCAGATATTTTTGAAATTGATCTCACATTTTCAATTTCCAAAACTATTTCGTTGTACTTAACTGCCTAATCGTAACATTTTCCGCGTGAATTCATTTCAAAAACCTACTTGACTTATTTTTATATCTTTTTTTTTTGACTATGTCACTTTTACTGTTATTATTTAACACGGTGTATTACAATGTATAGATGTTATACGTGAGCGGAAATATGTCGGTGTTCGGCGCACGAGAATGAAATATACGCGGAAAAAAGCGAACGTTGTTTGTCGAACGACACCGAACACGGTACAGGAATTCGTACGGTCTTTCGTTAACGTCGAAAAAATTCTCGAAACACATTATTTTGGATGCGTGTCGCCGCCGCGCGCAAGACGGATTTGACACGAGAGCGAATCACAATTGTTGTTGTTGTCGTAATTTAATAACAACATTACGGTGTTTACTACGCTGTCACCCTGCAGGGCCCGTCGTCCCGCCGCCGTTGTTCGCGGTGTCCGGTAGGCACGACCCTCGGGAATCTGTCCTTCCGGAGAAAACGTCACCACCAACCGGGGACGTTACGGGCGAGGGATGAGGGTGGAATGGGATCAATTGGACCATTCCGATCGCGTCCGTTCATTTCGCGTGGCATACTATTACTACGAAATTACGCGCAAAGCACAAGTGTTCTGTCTCGCAGACGACGACGACTTTGGCTCGTCCGTTTCATAATTTAAAGACTCAGCGTTGTTCAATCTGCGACGATTCGCGAGTTAAGTCTGCGTTGTCCGAGTCTCCGGTGTCGTCCATGGTCAAAATATAATACATATGGACGATGCGACTGTTGGCTATCGCAGCCGTGTTGGCAGGCCTGTATACTCTCGTCTGAGGGCTCTCCTGAGTCACTACGGGTCACTGTTTTTGCCGCGTTCTCCGCTGTTCTTTCCGTTCTTTCTACGCTGATGCTGTCCTACGGTTTTTGGCAGATCGGCTCGTACTTATTTCTTTCTTTCGTTTGTGTTACAGTAATTGTATCAATGTAGTTTTTTTTTTCGTCGCCCCCATAATGCTCCGTTTTTTTCTTTGTCCATTCCCGTTATTATTTACATGACCTACCCAAGTTTTTTCACGTTGGTAACCTTTTCTTACGAAAGAATTGTCTGTTTCCGTAATTAGCAAGTCCGAGAATGAACTTTCAAATTTTTCGATTTGGCTCACCCGCGTGGGTCCAAACCACTTCTAAGACGTTCGTTTTTATTTGCTAGATCTTCTTTTAGATTTTCTGAACGCCGGCAAAGAACGTAATGTTTTTTTTGTGTGATCAATTTTTCCAATAGAAATAATGCTCAAATTTTCACCTCGAAAGATAGATCCGAGGTGTGGTTTATTTTTTTTTTTCAATCGTTTTTTGAAATTTCGGAGTTAAAAAAGAAAACGTCAAAATTTTCTCGACTTAAAATGTATATGTGTCAACGAAAAAAGGGTTTAGTGAGTTTAGCGCTGAAATTTCAATCGATTTTGATCGTTTTTGAGGGAACTTTTAAATTTTACGCGGTTATTATTCCACAAGACCTTTAGTCTTTATGTTTGAGTGTCGACACTTTTATACGATCAAAACAAAATAGTTTTGCATATGTGGTAAAAATAATTAGAAAGTCGGTTCACACGATTTCGATTTATTTCACGTTGTTGTTTTTTCGTTAAACTTTTCGTTAATTCCGGACGGCCGCGTATCTCTTACGCGTTTTTTACACGCCGATTTGGATTCTTTCGATCATCCAAAATAAAGTTCGGTACAGGCTGACGCGTTTACGTAATACTAAAACAGGAAAGATACGGACTCGATAATAGCTTTCGTTGTTAAACTTGTGACGTGTACTAGACGACTGAGCTCAGAATCGTATTTTCGAAGGCGACGATTTATCGACGCGTTCAGCATCTAAACCCACCCGAAGCGTAGTCGGTACTCCGTCAGACTAGTCACCCACGCGACCTAGAGAGCGAATCCGGGGTTTTTTTATCTTTACAACTTCAATTTCGAATCGTATCGGGAGCGGGCCCCGTAGAAGAGGTTTTCGGACAAAACGATTTTCTTTTTTTTCAAAATCCGCCCTTCAAAAGTGTGTGTGTTTCTTTTCGCGTGGATTTTCACCGTTCCCGTTTTTCGTTTCCGCCGACAAATACACGGTAATGTTATTAGAAGGGTGCCACTCGAGACGAACGTCGAAACGCTAAAATAACGATCATTTGTCGTTATAACTGCGATTGTCTTACGAATGTCGTCGCGCGTACGGCGGTTTCGGCAATAAAGTAAAAAATCGTATTGTTATTTAACGCGGCGGCTTATGATGGCCGGATGTATACGTGGCTGCACACCACACGCGCTGGTATTAATAATATTTTTGTACGATTTCCTCCCCGCAGAAAATTTAAAAAAAAAGAACGAAATATTGTTTTATACAGTCGCAATTATATCATATTATGTGTGATTTAGTAGTGTCCGGGGCGGTGAAGAGAGAACCGGAGAGGAGAGGAGAGGTCGATATCGCATGGGCGTGCGTGCTCCGTCACAACGAGTAATTGTTTTAGTGTGACCGGTGCGCGCGCCGGTGATAAATCAGCGGGGACGATCGCTTCTGCGGCAGCCGCGCGATATCACGTGTGCGACGGGTCCGAGTGACTGTGTTGTTGTTTAGACCGTGTGTGTGCATCGCATAAAAAACGGTTCTCATACGGAGCGATCGTTTCCCCCGTCAAAAAAATAACGAAATTTTTAAAAGGAACCAAAATTTTAAGAGGAAAACTATAAAAAACCGAAAAACCGGGATCAATCTAGGTCGCCGGTTTTGACGGTGTGGCTACTGGCGTTTTGGGCGCGTTTTGGTACAAGTTGCGCATCATTTCATACAATGAAAGCAACGATCGTTTGAAAGTACGATTTCGGACTGCGGGTAAAAACAACGCTGGCGGTAAAAACTTTTATCGCATCTGTGTGTTTTCCTATTTTAGTACGATGTATTTAGTTTCAACTCGGTCCTATCCTTATTTTGGATGTTGCGATCAAAAAAAAAAAATCGATGTGTAAAAACGCGTTCCCCGTAATAATCGGTAAGGGAGATACACGGCCGCCCGGAGCAACGACGAGTTTGACGACGATATTACAACTTGAAATCGGCTGTAAACCAAAAATTTATATAATAAAACTATTTTGTCTGCACTGTATTAAAGTTTTGACACTTAAACATAAAAACTAGACGTCTTACGGAATAATATCTGCGCGAAACTCAAAAATTTAAAAGTTCCGTTAAAAACAATCAATTGGAATATCAGCAGTAAGCTCGTTGAACTCTCCTTAACGACCTATAGATTTCAAGTCAAGCGGAGCGATTTCGAAAATCGTTTGCTCCAAAACCGATCAAAATTTCAAGAAACGCTTCAAATAAACTACCATCTTGGACCGATTGCCTCTATCTTTTGATGTGTCGTACGTTAAAATCGGAGCAGTCTTTCTACAGAAAAAGTAGTAAGCGATTTTCGTAAGCGATCACGGATCGCTTACGAAAATCAGGATTCTGAGCGAGCCGTGCGAGGCGAATACCGAACGACAACAGTGGTGAGGTCTAGCTTAAAAACGGTCGATAAAACCGGGAGATTCTAAATCTTATTTTTACATCGTTTTCGCTTTCAGAAAACGTTACTTCCGTTAAGATCGGAGCAATCCCTATGCGCGGCACAAAAAAACAAAAACGTTTTTGTCGAACCGACGAACGAACGAAATCGCGTCCAAGAATAAAAATGTCTGTATGAAATCAAATAATACAACTATTACTATAAACAATAACTTATAAACGACACTACAAAAGACACCCTCGTAGGGAGTTTTTTTTCTCCTTCCGACACGCTGCACAGATCCTAGGAATGTGTCCCCTGTACCGCGATTGATCTAATGATGCGCGATAAGGATTCACCGGAAAATTGATTTGAATAATCGCCACAAAGTTTAGATACACTCGAAATAGCGATTTCGCCACGTTTGTATAACGAACTTTAAACAAAATAAAAAAAGTCGTTTTCATCGGAAACACTGTGGATTCAAACCCTGCGGTCGCATCATTCTTCGTACGACTGCGATTCGTATGCGTTTGGCGAGGGAAACGCGTGTAAATCCCTACGGTTCGTGATGGACAGTGAACAAAAAAAAAAAAATGGCAATTCGAGTGAATAACGCGCGTCGAACGCGGAAAATCGAATCGCAGTGCCGGGTATATCGATTCCGCGAATTTCGTTGAAGTTTTTAAGTTTCGGCCTTTTTCAATGCGTTTTCCAGAAGAAAAATCCGAGAATCACTCTAGGTCGCGTGGGTATAGTTAGCGGATATAGTATACGTCCTGGAAATTCTTTTCGAAAACTCCAATGTTCTATATGTTTAGCTAAAAGATTTCGAAATCACTTTGAAACTTTTAACAAACATGTATTTTACCTACCTATTTCGGTATTATGGAAAAGTTTCACCATGTTCCGATCGTTATTTCGGACGTTATGGCCAAAAAAAAACCAAATTGATATGTAAAAAAACACATTTTCCGAAATGTTTCTCCGAGTTTTCAAGGCTGTAATTTTTTTAACATTTAACTTTCAACCTTGAGATCCTTCAAAGTGCGATCAGAGAGACCTTTCATCAGACGTGCTGGCCGTAAAAATCGGAGCATTCCTTATATAAGACACTTGGTCTTGGTCGCGTGGGTAGTTCTACGGAGTTTCAAAAACATCCCGGTGAGACCCAAATTTAACAAAAATAAAAAAAAATTGTAGTTCATTCGTACAAAAATAAATTGTTTTTAACAATTTCAAGAGAGTTGAATGAATATTTTCGAAATTATGGGGAAATCTAATATTATGTCGTTAAAAATCCTACAACCAATTTAGGTAGTTCGAAAAAATGTGCCATTTTCGGTCTATAGTTAGAGTGACGTACGACGGATGTTGCGTTCGAATTTCCGTTCAAAAATCCTAAAATTTATCCGTTTAAAAACCTCGAGTCGTAAAAATGGCTGTAAATAGTCTAAAATTAAATTAAACTTTTGGAACATTTTTTCCAAGTTGTGTAGTACAAAAGTGCCGTTATTGTCTGACATTTCAATACTCCTCGATGATTATTTTCGAAATTACGGAGAAATATCAGCTGTACGCGACAAAATGCCGTTTTTTAGCGGTTTTCCGGTGGTTTTACCCCAGCCATGTTGAGAAACTATTGAAAAAATCCATCTTGACCCGATTTGCTAAAAAAAAAAAAAAAATTTTTAAAAATTAAACATTCTAGTAATACATCTGGGCTTCCTAGCCGACGCTCGGAGAATCTAAAACACTATATTTCTATTTTTTACTTCTCAACGTTCGATTGGTACGGATGGCGTTTTCAAACGACACAAAGAGTGACACAAAAACGATATTTTAATAATAGCGAAAATTCGAATCGCGTTCGCCCTGTATGACGTTGTCACACGCACATAACAGATATCGCGCGCACTCGGCCGCTTCTGGTGCTCCGGCGGTATATGATGTGACCCGCGTTGCCACTGTCGCCGCCGATTTATCACTGGAATACATACGTCATCGCCTTCAAGCGCACGCAAACAATAAAACATTACACTAAATCATCACGAATTTTTATGGCGATGGACCGAAAGCAGAGGATATTGTTTTAGATTCTGAGCGTCGGCGAGGAATTCGTATTACGCTGTTTTTTTCCCCTGTCAACAGCTTTTCGGGTGGAAAGAACGATCGGATTTTCAAAGTCAGTGACTTTCCTAAGAGATTTACGGATTCCTGTGGTACCTCGGTCGAAACATTTTTTTGAAATTTCGCTCAGTTTTTGAGTTTTACCGCAAAAACCAAAAAAAAAAAAAATCTAAATGTTCGTACGTAATGACGTTTTCGGGTAGAGTGCTCCCGTCGTTACGCTGAATACCGCATGAAAGTTGGGATTTCGGCTTTAAATTTTGTTTTTTTTTTTTTTTTTATATTATTTGCTCCAGTTGTCTGCCGAAAACGACGAAAATGGCGAAAAATCCGGCGTCAGAACCTGTTAAACTGTATAGTTATGAAAAATTATTCCGTGTAGTTTTCTAACTTTTATTATGTACTAAATTAGTTTGATACGTTATGAAAGATTGAAAAAAGTAGTTATCTAAATTTGTTCTCAAACCGAAAAAATCAGTTAGCCACCGTCATTAACTGTCGCAAAATAAATATTTTTTTCGTTTTAATTTTCATACAGTTAACAATGTTTGATAAAATATGCATAAAACGATGAATTTCAAACAGAAGACAAACTCGACGGTACAATTCAAATTATATCTTTACGACCTTTTCATATTTTTCTGTGCATACTATGCGACGCATTAGTTATCTTCATAAAATCTTTCAAACGCACAATTATTTGAAAATGACTCGTCCAGAGTGTCACAAGTTCCAGAAACAAATATGAGTGAACAAAATTTAAAAACGGCAGGTCGATACAAAGAAGTGACAAATCCGCGGTTAAGGTACTCGGATGCGTATAAAACGTTTTGAGAATTCAGTGTTGACAATAGGTTTTTTTTTTTTTCGATTTTTCTTCGGTTATATATAGGTCAGTTTAGTACTAACAATTCGAATTTGAGCGTGGGTACGTATTATAATATTGTATGTTCTGTACACATACGTGACGTGGTTTGAGTACAAGGTTTGATTTAAACGAATAAAATGCGTTGAGAGACAGCCAAAATAAGTGAACGACTCAGCATTTGAAGGTATTTTTATACGTGTTTTGCGTAGAATGTTCTAGCAATAATATACTGACCAAAGTATACATATTTATGGCGTCCACAATTTATGAGTAACGTACATAAACGTTTATATCGGTAACATCAGATTGGTCGTTTCGTTACCTCGAACACACAATCGGCCGTTTTAAAAATGTTATTTTATATATATTGCCACGAAATATTGTACCAGAATTCAAAACATACCGGTAGCAACAATTTTAAATTGCGTGAAAAGTTTTTTGAACGCCTCTTCGTAGCCTATGTGTTTAAAAACTGCCCGTAAGCAGGTGCAAAAACAAGTGTAATGTAGAACCTACTGAAAACAATTTAAGTAGGTACCGTGAAATAAATTCAATTTTTGTCAAACGTTTTAAAACTGTACCGCTACCTACACAGTATTGGCTTGTATCCACTAATATGAAAAAATTGTTATTATTATAAAAAATGTAGTTTATATAATATAACAGTTCGTTAGAAAACAAATATTTGACATATATTTCATTCAATTTGGACATTCTTGAATGGAAAATACTCGGGCAATGTACCAAAGAAATAAAAACTGGAATACAGTATATATATACAACGAATTTGGTATGAATGAAAAAACTATACAAACGTATTTGTATTTATTTGTTACAAATAAAAATATTTATTTTTCCATATTTTAATGCAATATTTCAAGAAGAAAAAAAATTGCGAGTAAAGTAATGTTCGTGCTCATAAGTGAAAATAAACTTGTAACGTTAAGCAAAAAGGAAAAATATTTGTTACTTGATTTTTAGTTTTTTACTGATTACAGATTGGTTTTGGTCTGAAACCGACAGTCGAGATCAAACCGAATTCAACTCAATATTGAAACGACTAAAAACGTCAGTTGTATGCAAACTGAAGAAGAAACAATATAGTTAAAATTTAATTTACTCGTAATTTATGAACTCGTGAACGACGTGCCCAGCGTCGCCAATAATTTTCGGTACACGTTACATGATTACGTACAATATTGTATCATTATATTTACCTACGTAGAATGAAAGAAACGCCAATAATTTTCCAGCAGAACTGTAGGAAAATCGTAAAATCCGGCCGACAGTTCCACCGAATACACTCAACTGATAGGTTTACGAACATATATAATATATATGTTCGTATATTATATATGTATACTTCTTTTCCCTTGCGCCGCCCAAGTGCCGACTCTCACCCCGCGAAAAGTTGGTCGGACACTGAAAAGGTTTTAACCATTGATATTTACGATATGGCCATAAATAATTTATTAGTTAATGGGGTAAGGTTTTTTTTTTTATCTATAATTAAAAAACCATCATCGTGAACAATCGCTCATTTAAAAAAAAAAAAAAAGAAAAGAAAACGTTCTACGACAAAAGCGCAACGTTACTGCAGCGGGTCGTCGTCACGGAGGACATGGTGAATAATTGATTTTGGGTTTTTTTTTTTTTCCGAACTAATCGTCGCATTGTTTCAAGATATTTTTTTTGAACAAAACATCGAGTTCCGTGAACAAACCCACCCTGCAAGTGATACAATACGGAATGACAAATCTCCGTAACGAATAAATCAAATGTACGGACGTTGAAACCGCTCGAAAAATAAATGAAAAAACGCAGCGATAATTACGTCCGTTCCGAACGAAATAAATAAGTGTTTGCGCGAGTTTTAACGAAAACGCGTACGAACCGAATGTACACCGTGCAATATATTTTACACGTTATAATTATATTATAACCGTTGGCCGAAAAAATTGTTAAAAGACAAAAAGTTATCAACGTTGGACGATGATAAAATAACATTTTCCCTTGTATATTCGCAGTAAACCGGCTATTAAAGATAATTTAGTGATATTTATTAATGTTAAGTATACCATACTGATTGGTAATAATTTTATTCGTGCGTATCATTTGTGTAATTTTTTTTTTTGCGATTGTTCAAAAAACCTGTGAGAAACGTCGGGCAACGGCGTTATCGCGCCACTGACTAATTGGATCGCGCGTCACCTACTGTGTGCGTCATAAGCGCCACATGAACAGGCGATGAGTCGAATTTTTAGAATGGGTTTGGGTACCTACGGCAGAATCCTTAGCCAATTTTAAATAGTAGAAACTGTTATTTCGTATTTTTTTTTTTTAACGAAATAAAAAAGTGTTTATTTAACTCTTCGGGATATGATTCATACGTTGTTTTTAATCCCTCGCCTACACCCCTATCGCACCGCGCCGCCCACTGGTATGCGCTGAACGATCGTTAAATAATCGTGTGCAGTCTACCTGACATCGCGCACTACCAGCTAACAGTGTTCACGGCCAAGATTGCAATAAAAAAAAAGATTTACGAACTAAATGAAAAATATTGTAATCTCGCGCCGCGTACGAACGGTTTATTTTACAGTTTCTACGCGGCTAAAGCGATTCGGTGATTGTTTTTAGCAAACAACAGTACTTATATTATACATCTGCGGTTCAGAAATATTTTGAACGCTTAGGTGGACTGAAGTGCGGACAGTTACTGCAACAGAAGATTGAATAAAGAACGAATGTTTATTGTAAGAGGTAGTGTATTGGTGTCGCGCCAATAGTGGACGAGATGTACGAGAGAGAATAGATGTTGATATGGGCGTATTTGATGAGGAGACAGGAATCTGAAAACCGTAAGAACGCGGTTACGAAAGTATGACGTTGAAGGAAAAACGAGTAAAGGAGGACCGAAGAAACAATTGAAAATATTTCAAAGGGTTGTTATAGTGTGAATGTAAGAGATGTAAACGATCGAGACACGTGGAGGTGTAGAACAAGAGTGGCCGACCACAAAAAATTCGGAAGGAAGAAGAAGAGGTTAAAAAAAAAAATTAATGCTTTAATCGTTTACCAGTGTTTCGACACACCCTCAGTAAAAGTATTACATATCATTCAATGACGTGTTTACACAGACAATACGGAAAGTGAGGGAGAGTCGATCATTTTTTTCAATAGTGTTTCAATTTATAAAATCAACATTGAATTATACTATATACCATCTTAAAACAAGTAATTATTAATTTTATAATGTAAAATGTGTTTACGCGATTTAACACTTTAGGGGTTGAAAAATCAGTTTACAGCGAACTTTGAACGATTAATTTCAAGAAAACCTTACCGTAAAAATATTTTTTTAATTTTTATCGTCTCGCACCGATTTTCACACCTCGTGGAGCATAATTTCGCGATAAATTTAGTGGTTTCGTCTGAGCGATGACAAATTTTAAAAATCGAATTAAAAAAAAATTTTACATCCCTCACATCTGGCCTTTTTACTGTTTTTGTTTTTTTTTAGCCGAATTTTAGGAAACGCTGCAATAATTGCAGTTGTCATGTTGTTTTCGTAAGCTCAAGAAAACCTGACCGGAAAAATATTTTTTTATAATGTGTCCCTCAGTGACTCAGTGGAAGAACTCTGAGAATTGGTACAAAACTTCTGCATACTACCGGTTAGAAACAAACAAGTTTTACGTCTTTATAATGTTTACATAGATTTATTATTAGATTAATATTTAACGCTTAAAACTTAAAACATAAATTTAAAATATCATACGTTTACAATACTAATGAAAGAATGTCCCTCCCAAAAGGTTCCTGAAAGTTAAACATTGTTGTTGCCGATGAAACTTTTAAAAATAAAACCCTGTATACGTAGGCTTACAAATATTCTGCAGCCTTTTAATACAAGTTATGAACAACAGAGTCTTTGTTGACGCTCAAATGCGGGAGTATAGAATATTTTAACAACACTTTTACAAGCTTTTCGAATTAAAAATAATTAGTTATCAAATATTTTCGTGCGGAGTGATCGAAGTGAGTAATGCAGGTTCGGTGGAAACTCGAACAAACTTACTAGTACCTACCCACTCAAAAACATTCATTCGTAAATTATATGAAATTACTGAAAAATCTAACGCTAAATATCGTGGTGTAACAACGCCGATCGTCAATAAACAGTTTGTGTGAAAATGTTCTGATCAAAATGTTCAAAACAATGTAGAATACATGGTTATGAACGTTCAGTTGAAACTGTTCGATTTCAGACGATCTAAAGGCGCCGTATTTTTACGAGAAGGTTATTAGCAGTAACACGTACACTAAAATCTACGATAATAATTATTCCATTGAGTTAGTACACCCTGCGAATAAAAAAAAAAGTAAAATATTTTCTTAAATATTATGCTCCCGAATCACACTAGTAGAAAACCGAAACGATGGCTGGCAAGCATTAAATTAATAAGAATCACACGATAATAATATTATGGTTGATGCTGTCGTGTGACGTAAAACCAGCATCGTAAACGTATTAATAGATACAAACAAAATAATTAACACGCTTATTTGCCGGCACTGGTATTCTCGAAGGTCTTATCTCGCGTTGAATTTCGCGATATACACAGCTGATACGAACGGAATTATTATTTTTTAAAAAAAACCCCGACCGCCTTAAATAATATCAACTGAAAAGCGCAAAACAAGCTTAGTATGTATATGGAAATCATTAAAAATCGTCGTTAAAAATATAAACTAAATGTAAGAAATGATATTGTTGCAATCGAGGACAAGCGATGAACTTCCAATAATAATGATAATAATTGTAGTTAAAATGCAAGTAACTATAATGTACAACAACGCTATACAAAATAATTAATCATACTTGTTTTAAAAATGCAAATATTCTCACAAATACTTTGAATATGAGGCACATGCGTCCCTGCCTGCAACGATATTTTTTTTAACATTCAGTTTTTATTTATTACAACGATTTTAAATGATTTCTATAGATAATACTAATCTTGTATTGAGCTTTTCGGTTGCAGATATTATTTAACGCTGTAGGTTTTTTTTGTTTCACTCTTTTTAGCTTTTATCAATATATTTCTTAGTTCGATTAAAATGATAAAAGCATTGTATTGTACCTGTTGTATCGAAGACACAGACAAAAAATGTATACGTAGAAAAGTTACGGATACGAAAGACGAGCAATAGGAAATCCTCAGACAGTAAAAAAAATAGCCACGGGAAGTGTTTTAAATTTAAATTTTTGCTTTTAACATCGTTCCACTCGGAATTCAAAAACATGGTATGTCCTATTTCAATCTCACAATCAAGACGAAAGAATTTCCAAAGAAATATACATACATACATACACTCGAAAAACATAACCCTCCTTCAGCAGTCGGATAAAAACAGTATTTCTAAAGGGATCGCGTAACGTTTTCGCGTGTGATCAGTAAAAAGTCGATTAATGGTTGTATGTAATACAATATTTGTTAATCATTTTACAAGACGAATCTAATGGCAAAACAACATTTTTTCCACACACACACACACTGTATTTACATTACGTATGTTGTATAAGAAAACGCGTAGAGAACTTTGAATTATTATAATAAATTGATGCAGAAAATAGCGTTTTATACACAGACGTACGTGTTATATATGAAAGTATTACTCACTGGGGATAAAGAATTAACACCATTACCGTAATTACGTATTTTATTTTTTTTTCATCTCAACGCAAAAACACTTTGTCACTCGGCCCTGCAGTCTTAGCGATTATAGAATATTAATACGAGAATGTACGATTATTTAACGTCTCGGTGTCGTTTTTGTCGGTCCAACCGTCAATCCTGAAACGGCCGGCCAACGATGAAAGTGTAATAATTATTGTTGTTATTATTATTATCATTGCGAATAAATCACCGATACTGTTCGCTCGTTTTAATTAAAACTTATCTGGGTCGAGCACAAAATTAATAACCAATGAGCGAGTTATTTGCGCGAAACGTAAGCATTTTACGTTGAACGAAACGAACTTTGTATAAATATAATCGTACCACGTCGTATCTAACTTTTAACGTCGATACTTTTTACCGACCCCAAAGTTACCACGCGCGAAAAGTTATACGCTTATATTTTACGCGCGCGATACGTTTTTGTGTCGTTTTTGTCTAACAGAAAAAATTTGATATTGTTTTTACATAGTGTTCGATTTTTTAAATTTTTATCCAAATCAAAAACCTTATTTACCTCACACGGCTCCATAATATGGACTAAAATAGTAACCGCAATACATATATGTATTATTATAACCGAAATGGTGGGATGAAATATATCCTGTATACGTAACGCGATTTTTGAGAAACACAATTAATTCGAAAAGCTTATATACTGAACGTTATCGGAAACTTATATTTTCATCATTTAAGCCAAACCATGTAGATTATCAGTCTGTCCTAGGCAGATATAATAATATAGGTAAGGTAAGTTGTAGAAAAGTCGTTCCATTTAAAATCGGGTCCCTTTGGATAAAGTACGGCCATAAAGATAAATTAGGTCTTTTTGGAGAGGCTATCCAACGAAATATTCCTGCCTTTGGGGCTTTTGCCTTTTTATGCACCAGACACTTTGCACTACATTTTTAAATTAATATAATTTAAGTTCTATCCGCACCCATCACGGAAAACAAACTACCCTCTCTGTGATCGTTAGCAACAAATCCCTTTGCCAGATGTAATTCCCATATCTATTTAATTTCACTTTACTCTCTGCTTCGTTAATTCCGTTCATAATGATCATCATTTTTTTTTTTTTTTTTTTTGCTGACTTTTTTATTCGTATTTTCCTTAATTAATTTTAAACCGTTATGTTATATGACCCTAATCTCTAATTTTGAATAGTTCAAAGAATAATTAGTGCCGAAATATCTGCACGTTTGTTGGCAAGTACCCATGCTGCCGCATAATAGAACAATGAATTCATATTTACGTTTACCCCTAATGTAACGACATTACGATATTGTTTAGGAAACGTTATTTTTGACGTCATTAAAAATAAAATACAACATAAGCTGGATATTGTTGCAGTTTTACATTCAGTCAAATAATTCCGAGCAATATAACATTATAACCGCGATTTCGTCGCTCTAATAAAAATAAATTATTTACTGAATTGAAAACAAGACTATCACACGGTCCCTTCACAATCAATCAAAATTAATATTTCAATGTGCCTTGTACTATAACAATCAAAATAATCCTCCGAATTTTATTCTGCTTGATTTAAAGTGACAAGACGATTATTTAGAATTCCTCGTCAGTTTTAAAGACAGTGCCTTTGAACACATCGACTATTTTCAACAATAATATCAGGCAACACAGTTTCGAGAAATTTAAGAAAATCATAACTGTGTTTATAACCGGTGAAGTTTTTTTCCAGCAGCTTTGCCTTTTACACCTAATAAGTACTCCGAAACTAATAACAAAAATAATTTATTCGTTTGAATAAAATTGAAAGCAGTCCAATATTACTACTACTGAACCCATCTTATTGAAATTCGGCGCACATTTAAGGGTTTGTATTTCTCAAACGATGGTGACTTAATAAAGTCAGAGTCGATTAATTATCGATCAAACTGTTGGGCAGTAGCCGCAAGTGTTTATTTTTTACCGATCGGTCAAAAGTATACAGCATTTCAGTTCACCATCGTTGATGATTCGATTATCCCATAATTTTGCTTGAATGATATGGTTGAGTATGCCTATAGTTAATACTAGGATTACGATGACACTAAAAATGATTTAAAAATATTTTGATTATTTTTTAGTACAACAGTTTAAAAATTAAAATTTTGCGTTTTTTAATTCTTTCATGCTAGTCTGAGTTTTGTTGTCCATAACTTTAAATGTACAAACTATTCATATTTTTTGATAAAATGCTGTCGCTGATCAATTTTTAATAAAAAAAATTTTTTTTTCAAAGTTATTAGGGTTGACCTAGTTTTTATAATAATCAAAATTCCAAAAAAAAAAAACTCAATATCAGTATACAGGTATTCTGAGTCGTAATCATTTTTCAAAACAAAAGTTAGTTAATTCTTGTTTTATTTGTGAAGGAACTAAAATGCCTTACTACGATAGGTATAAAAATACAGCTGTTTAGAACACGCTCTGGCGGAATTCGATAGTAACTCTTTTGGATGTTACCCCTTGATTCTAATAATATTTTGTTATTATTGTTCAAATGGTTTCTCTCCTATTCCGATAAGTATTTGAAACGTATATGACATTAAAAAAAACGGATATAACATACGGTGTTGTACACTATACGAGGTAGGATGACATGACAGGCTGAAATTTATTTTATTGCTATCTCAGTAATAATATATTTTATTGAGTAGACAATTTCATACTGTGCGAATTTACATATAGATACGTATTATTTCAAATCGGGTCAATGTTTGAATAAGTTTATTCGTATAGGTGTATACCAGCTGACCCGACAGACGTTGTCCTGTTGAAAAAAACCTGTTTACCTGTTTCGTGCGTCTGTTTACTATGAACTTAAAAAATCGTCTCGAATAATAATAATAGCGAGAAAGGAATAACTCCAATCGTTTATACGATTTAGGAAAACCTTTTCTTAGTGAAGCGCATCACAATACTACCGACCGAACTTCACATCGATTCGACGGTACTGGCTAGACGATTTTTTCTATTCTACCTTATTCGCCCCATTCGACGTCCTAATATAAGGGTTGAATTTTGATAAATCTTTTCCTATCTGGTCTCTTTATCGTTTCAAACGGAATGATAAACAACTTGGACCCATTCTCTCAAATCAACTGGATCGCGCGTACACAAAATTCCCTAAAAGTCTATCCGGCCGTCTAGGCGGCGGGGAGTTTGAATACCCGAAGTACGCGCGTATGTACGTACACGTCACGTATAAAAAAAAACGAACTCGCATCTTTGTAAAATCAATGTCGCTTCGCTCGGAATCTAGAAAAAAAAAAACAAAGACAACGACAAAGGAATAAGTATTAAGGGACGAATTCAATTTGAAAGATTTCTTTGTGGCGGCAAAGAACAATACAAAGTCGCCACGTTTCGTGTTTGTTTGGACGGGCCGTCAGCGTTAATAAAACAATAATAAACGCGACGGCGGAACAATGATAAAAAACTTTTTTAACACGAAAAAAACCACTCTGGCGCACGCGTAAACGCTAACCAAATAGAATTCGCGTATTCGTGCGTGTGTCATCATCCATCAACGACTAATAATACACTCGTGAATGTGTAAAAACGGTGCGATACAAATTTTTTACATACACACACGCACCGATGTTATACTATAAATATACCATTATTTTTGTGGTATTCGACGTAAAAATACTCAGAGTCTCCCGTAAAAAAAAAAAAAAAAAAAATGTGATTACGATAATATTGTGGCCGTTTGCCAAAAATTTTCGAAATAACTTTTTGGTTTTTGCACCGTAACTCGAAAACTAAACGAAATTCTTTTAAAAAAAAAAAAGCCGGGATCACTACCATAGGTCGCGTGGACGGTTTGACGGAGTAACGACCACGCTTTTAGGCGGGTCGATGGTCGGGAAGTGTATTACAAACGTATTATTCAAAAACGATTCTGAGCGAGCTCAGTTATCTAGTATATTGTATACAGGTACGTCATGGTAAAAACAAATTTTTTACAAAATCAAAAAAAAAAAACGTATATTAAGATGTGTGAAAAGAGAAAACAAATGGCAGAGAGCTGCAGGTTGGAGCTGAGTGTCGTACGGATACCAGTCGGAAAGACCTCGAGAAGAAGAAGAAGGACAACACTGAAATATTCCTGATTCTTGTCCTTTCTTCCGCGCAGAATAACATAATATAACGCGCGCGCAGGTAACTCCGATGATCGTTGTTGTTGTTGTTGTACAAGCGACACACGGCTCGCTTTTTTTGTGTGCGCAAAGGTGGATATCTGCCAATGATGTCGGGATACAAATAGCCCGGGGCACCGGCCGAAATCCGCGAGATTATCCGGATCTCGTGTTCAGTTGTAGAAGTGTTCGCGTTCCATTCGTTTAGAGATCGTTGTGCAGAGCCCAGGGCCATGGGACCGCCAAGGATCGCCCGAGTAAGTGTGCTGCGCTTTCCGCTGTTAAAATACAATATAATTAAGTATAATAAAGTATAACGCGATTCGTCCGAGATCTTGAAAATTTAAAAAAAAAATCACCCGCTCGTCGAACCGTAGAAAAAAATGCGTGATTTCCTATAGTTTAGTGTAGGTACCTCGCCTGCCTGCTACATCACGCAAATAGTTTTCGCGACTCTTGGAGTCTCGTCGAGTTTTAAGTTGTTTATCACGGTGTTTTTCCTACGTTGTTTACGAGCCGGCTCTTCGTAAAAATCTCACTCTACATTTCGTACGATTCTCAGACTCTGATTAACTGGGTGTAATGCAGTGGTAGTTTTTTAAAAAGTGTGAAATCAGAGATTCAGACGGCACCGAAACCACATTTTGATATTTTTCCCTTGAAAATCAGTAGCCGAAACACCTTAACACGCGCCGTCGGTCGCTTGTCACTTTTCACGAAACAGCGCGTTTGATTTTTCCTACTTCTCTCGAAAGCCTTGGCCCGGCTGCGAACGGATTTCGAGTTTTTCAACTTTCAAACGACTGGAAAAACGTTTTTATTCAATCCGTTCGAATACGGTTTAGCTACTAAATTGTAGTGTAGGAGTGCAAAAAATGTTTCACTAACTATATATTATACCTATACTGTTATTTCCTCGCGAAACTTCCGCCGGACACCTTTGTGCAAATGCGACCTCTTTTTTTTTCTCTCTCTGTTCCGTATCATATTATCACGGCACGTCGATGATCAAAAACAATCGTTCGCAATCAATTAGTTAATTGAAAACACGAGCACTCCGCTAACATTATTATATACCATGGTCGTAGCTCGCACGATTAAAACGCACATAAAACACTCTCGTGATGAGTAACACAATATTATCATGCCGTGTTGATACTATTTTTAATCTGCGCGCATTAATTTGGCAAACAAAATGAAACCGTTTTTTTTTTTAAACTTTCAAAGAACGCCCTCTACGAAATAAAAAAAAACTGACAACAGGAAACGCACGCGGTAAGACATAATTAATATCTCGTTGATTGCGTTCTATTGAACGTCAAATATTGACAATCGTCGTCAATTTGCGATTCGCGTTAATTAATATTTAGCCGTACCATGATATAATATATACGATTTTATATGTTATTAAACTTTACAAACGCACTGTTATATAGCCGGACTGAAAAAAAAAAATGTAAATATATAATGCGGCGTGACCTATAAAAATATAATATTATACACAGTGCATGACTACATTTTAGACTCTCAGCGTTTGCGAGGAACTCGTATTGTTTTTACAATGATGTTTTTTTTTTTCTGTCAACGACTTTAAGGGTAGAAATGAATGGTCAGATTTTATAAATTCAGTACCTCTGCTGCTGATATGTATACGGACACGGGCGGTATAACTTGGGTTGAAGCTTTATTTTAAATGTTGCCTAATTTTTTTAGAGTTAAACGCCGAAAATCGAAAAACAATTGGGAATTTCGGAGAATTTTACGGCGAAAAATTTGAAATTTTAAGATTCGTAATGAAGTTTTCGTTCGGAAGGAATGCTCCATTGTTTAAAATCGGTAATTTTTCTGATAGGTTAATTGACTACGGGGATAATCCGGTCCTAGAGTTTTTTGAATTTTGCTTATTTTTCGAGTAATACACCAAAAACAAGTTAAGAATTTTACAGCGAAAATTTGAAATTTTCCGGCTTATCATGACGTTTTCGTGTAGAAAGAGTGCTTAACTTTGGTCAAGTTCAATGCCTTTAAACGGTAAGGCCACCACTTTGCCCCTTGTGTCCCCCTAACTATTAGAATTTTTTTTTCTCGTAATAATATTTATACAAACATCCCATTTCGCCCTGGGGCAAGCTTTAACTTTTTCTAATTTGTTCTCACGTAAATAATTAGTTTTCAAAAATGGTATTGAATCAATTACATCATAACCCGCATAGATTGTGTACAAAATTTGAGATAAAAAAATGATTTTTCAAGCAAGCTTCTAAACGTTTACGCTCTCGCTTTGGCCCGTGCTCCCCAACACAAAATAATATACACGGAACTGCGGAAAAAATTATCGCGCCGCCTTCTACCCGTGCCTTTAACAACCGGTAGTAATGTTTTATTGTTTTTTCGCCAGAAGGTATAATATTACCGTTTGTATAATAATATGTACCTATGTTGTACAAGTGAAACGCCCCTAAAAACGCTTTTAACCGAATATAAAAACAAAAAAAAACTACGGCACACCGAATAGTTATATTATACTCCGGTGATTTGTGTTCGTGATAGCTTTACACGTACGGTAAACTAAACGAAGATATTTAAATTTCGATCGCATAACATTTACAGCGGTCGGTCTAAGAGCCCGTGGCGGCGGCGGCGGTCTCGCGTTTGCCAAAATTCTGCGCCGAACGAGGCGTGACCGCGCCGCCGAGTCTTTTTGGCACTAAAAACGCGCTCCGGTATCGCCTCGTCGTCCGACGTCGACTTTGGAGAATATATTATTATTTTCATTAAAATGTAAACTGTTAAGCCGTTACACCGTACGAGAAACCGTGTATAATAATATTATTGTGCATATGTATTATGTTTACACGATTCGCCGACCGACAGAATTCGTTATTAAAAAGCCGTCGTTCGAAATAATCGGTTTTCGGCCCAACTCGAGGTGAACGATGGGGCACATACACCCCTAAAACCGTACGGTTTACGAGAAAACTGTACTGTAGCTCTTAAGGTACTAGGGTTTATTAAAAGAACTCTATCTGGGCATTTTAAACTATCCAAAGCTATCGGAAATCCATTTTTATTGTGCGACCGATTCTTGAATGTGACTCGGTGGCCGCAGCTTAAGGCTCACGCGGCTCATGGGCCCACCCCGTAAACCGTAATTTTATTTTTTGAGTTTTCATTTTCAATGCGACATGACAATGGAATTTAATGTTTGTACACGTAATGATATCTTTAATATTGATCTTTTTTGTTTTTCTCATCCTCATACTTATTCCACTTTAGTTCACAATTCGTGTAAGACCAATAAAATTATTTTGAAACAATAATTTAATATGTGTTTTAAAAACGCTCCGAACGTCTTGACCTTTCACAGGTCGTCGGGAGGAGACTGACACAAGAACGGAACAAACTTTTTCGGTAGATATACCGCTGCTTCCATAATTTACCTACACGCTGTTACTTAGACCATCCGAACTACTGACCCACTCGGAGCGGTGATCTATACTCCACCTCAAAAATCACTGATTTTTGTGCCACTCCGATTAAACGTTTCGAAATACGCCCTTGCTCGGTGGTATGGGATCCACAGGCTGCGCATGGTTGTACATAGCAACTTGAACGTGTCCATCGCGATTTTTTTAACTTCGTAAAGTATACTTTCGATATGACGTACTTCCGTCCACGTGAGCTCCTTTTCTTTGTGCTCTAAATCATTTCGCCCTAGCAGACCGACTAGAGTCGACTGCGTCTCACTCATAATATTTCCTTTCTTCAATACCTCCTCGCCGATATTGTTGATTTCCCATCCCGTTCTCAGCCAAGTAAACTTTTAAGTTCTCAGCCGCACCACTCGCGACAACTCTTGTGTTTGTCATTGCCCGACCAATTAAAAATGAGCCACTCATCCGGATTATCATGAGGCTCGCCAACGATAACCCGTCCATTCTCTTGTAGACTTAGATTGTTAATATCCCTAATTATATTGGTGTTTTACTTACCTTTTTACCCCTCAGCTGTTTTATATCTTTATAAATTATTATATGTTTATAAAAAAAATATCATTGGTGGGTGAAGATAAAAGTTATTCGGTCTTGTTATACGCGCACGAATATCTAGAGGAAAAAGTTTGAGGGTGATAAAGCTTATTTTACTTTATGAAGAAAAGTCGATTTTAGATCGAGGCGCGATATACGCACAATGTAACCCCGTTCTGTAAGTACAAAAAATTTCCTCGCTAATGCTCAGAATCAAAAAATAAAACAAAGTCTGAATACCCTCCTATAATCTGTATTTGATCCAAGTTACAATATAAAATACAATCATATTCGAGTTTTCAAAGTTATCCGGACATTTCATCCGTTAAATAATTCGAATAAAAAAAAAATTAATCCGTCGACTAATTTCTTTGAAATATAATACATGTATTTGTGAGAAAACACGTTAAGTATTTTCTAATCGAAATTCAACGCTACGATTTGAAATTATTTTTATGTTGTTTCGTACTTTAAATTGGAAAAACACTTTTAAAATAACGACGAAAGTACACCGGTTTTCGTTTATATAGTGGTGTGCTCAGACAGAAAGAGGATTCAGGATGTAACCTACAAATAAATTGTTTTTTTTTTTTTTTCTTTTCTACCGACGTTCAACTGCAGATTAAAACTTATTTGTACCTACTACCTGGGTATGTCGACTGTTGAAATTACAAAACATAAATACGATAAAGTTATTAAGTCGTGAAGTCACTGTAAAGTTTCTTCTGAAATGTTCCTACGTGGAAATAAATACAAATTTAAATTCAAATTATGATTATTTTTGTGCGAGAACTTAAAGAACAATAAAACCGTTATTTTAGGTTCATTTTGTGACCCGGATTAAAAAAAAATGCGCTTTTTCCAAACATTAGGTCTCATTCAACTCACAACACACGGCACCTGACCTCCCGTCACCGTCGATTCATAATCAATGGGTAACACTATGGATATTAATTTTAGTTAATAATATATATCTGAAAAATCGTATACCACATAGTACACAATATACGTACTCGTTATATTAATTTCAACGTGAATTTTATATTATTCGTATCTAGTTTTACTGTTTTAACGTTATTACACTTAGGCTGTTCTGTAAGTGGAGTTTTTTCCGTAAATAAAGATAATAATATATATATATTGAAAAATCGGAGCGGAAACGCGACGGCTGAGGCTGTTTGCTGCAAACGACTAGTGTAATCTTGTGTAACAAACGGATGTCTCAAAGGCCGTGTTATACGTACGAAAAAAAAGGGGAAAAAATATCGAAAAAAAAAAAGCTTCTCGTTATTGCCTTTACCGGACCGTTTGCGATACGCTTCTATGATTTAATACTGCAGCGTGGCAGGGACTAGATATCGATAAAGAACTAGCGCGTGACATCGGGGACCCGGTAATGTGATAACGTTAAGTCGGCTTGTGTGCGAGGCTGGAAAAAAACGCTGTGTTCAAGTAAATTGTCATCTATTAGATACTAAAAAAAAATTACTGAAAAATTATTATATCGGAGCACTTGTCGTTTATAGAATACAAACAGCCGCGAATATAGAACGCCGTGCCACAAAATATTACGAAAAATTGAGTTTTATACGAAATATTAATAATCACGCGTTTAATTGACGTTGACTGTTACGTTTTACAAACGTAAACGACTTAAAAATCGATTTTTCGAGAAAAAAAAACATTCGAACAAAACGCGTAGATCACGTTCTTTTTGTTGATTTGCATCGTAGATCGTTATTTCAAAAAAAAATCAACCCTTTGCTCACCACAAAACACAAAACGCGATTTCAAGACAGCTATGCCGGGTATAACGTGCTCTCGAGCGCTGAGAATCCTCGCGACAACCATATTTTCATCCCCGTCGAGTGCTTTCAAAACGTAATGCGTTTACATCGCACGCAGGCGATGCTTTTTTCGGGGGACTTTTTTTTTTGTCAATTTTTTTTTTTGAGCGTTACGAGCGTAAATCATCGCGTGCGGCCGATAGTAGCCGCTGCAGCGTTTCCTACAGCGAAAACAACAAAAATAATAAAAATTCATAAACAAGAGCTTGTCATGTTGCGTGGTCATTATTACTATTAGCGAGCACCTGCACTGCAGCGCCAGTCAACGGGTCGCGTATATTCCGCGCACCGAAAGGGACAAAAGAAATATTGTGTATAATATAATATCGCACAATAACACAATGTCAACACGGATCAGAGCTGTTGTGCGGTTGTTGCCACCTATGCGCGGTGAGTCAGCGAAAAAGCGCGAGGTGCAGTGGCGAAGGGCCCGGCGAGTTTGCGAAATATTTGAAGGGACGCTGCGCCCAGGCAGGGACAAAGGCGCGGTTTGCTTCCGAGCCAAATTCGCACAATAAACACTGGCTCGCGTCCAGCGCCCACCCATTCCTCCCGTCCCACCGCGGTCGCCACTATGAAAACTTCCCTAGGCGTCTAATTATAAAACGCCGGTGAGCGCACTGCTCCGCGCGGATAGGGCGGAAGGGACGAGACGCCACTACTGCGGGGACACGCTTTTCGCGATAAGGACCGCCCGAGCAGTGGCGTGCTAAAAAGCCATGTACGGGAAGAACGTGATGATTACTTTTTTATCCCTTCGAATCAGCGGCGTACAAAGAGGGGGGCCACGGAAGATTTCCCGAAATTTTGGACGAATTAAGATTTTTTATCGAAAAACCTCTAGTGATTTTTCGGTACAAAACAAAGTTTATTATCCCTACGGTAAATGTATCTGAGAACTGTTGGGTTTTATTAGGTTCATTGGGCACGACAAGACTTTATAAATATCGCCTCCGTCAACCGCGGTATATTTACAATTTGTTTAATTAATGCTCGACTAACCGGGCCGATTACGATTTTCCCCGTTAAAATCAATGTGGACCGGAAAATTTTTCAGCAAAAGCCGCTCCCGAAAAAAAATCCTGGATACTCTGCTTCGGCTACTATACAGGGCTGACGATATTTCGAAACCCTGCCCCGAAACCATATTTCTATGTCGATTTAATAGAGAACGATAATATTAATCATCGTTTGGATCCAAAAGAGAGGTGCTCTATAGCACCCTATCATCCCCTGTGTATAAATCCACCCCGGTGCACATTTACATCCTACGCATTTTTCTAGGGTTATCGTTTTGAGAGAGCCCGACCCTCCGCGTAACGTAACCGACTTTGGCTCTGTGTTTCGCGCTATGACGTTTCTCGATTGGGTGGCGCACCTTCTGGCCGTCGATGTGTTTGCGCGGAAAAAAAAAACAAACAAATGTTCAAACAATATCGTTTAAAGTCGAAACGTTGACTTTTTTGCGGTAGGTAACTCAAAGATCAGCTGTTCGAAAACGTCAATACGAACCGGAAAATCACAAATTTTTGACCCCGATTCATTTTGGTTTTTGACGTACATCGCTCGAAAAGTAATCACCGTGATACACCGAGACCCGAATATCGCCACCCGGATTCCGTGAACACATCCGAAAAGTAAGGAGAGGAAAACTCTCGACCGAAAAAAAAAAAAAACGCGAACGATATTTTGTATCGCGCAGTACGGAAACGCCGCAGGATTTGTTCGCCGCGAATTCCGGATTTCGCCGTTTTTTTTTTTTTCGCAAAAACGATCCCGCGCCACGCGAATTATCGCGGACAAAAGACGCTTGTTAACAATCAGTGGTGGCCGAAAAACGCTATTGTGGCGGCTCCACTCGGACGAATTCAATTGCGCGCGGGATGAACTTTATTATACGCGTTCGATGTACGCGCCGGAACGGAGAACGGAAGAAAACGATTTTTTTTACGTTGGCCGGTGAAATAACAACGGTAATACACGACTTTTTCGCAACGATAACGCGATATTCCGTACGTTTTGCGAATTTTTAACGAAAATTAAAAACCGCCGTCGAAAAACAGAAAAAAAGTAGGTATAAAATAATTAAATGGAAAAAAATCGCGAAAAGGCCGAACGGAAAAATTTCGTATCTAACGATATCATACAGAATGTTATAGTATGCGTTAAAGTTTCGATAAATGTGTGGTTTTTTTCACACCGATAGTCGGTTTTAGTTTTTCGTTTCATAATTTTTAGTCGATTACTTTCTGTGTTCACATTACTCGAACCGCGTCATTTGCAGCTCGAAATATTTGTTTGTTACCACGGTGGTAACCTATACTGTCAAACAGGACGAAATCGACGTTTTCGCGATTTTTCCGTATAATTTCTTCGGTTTTTGTTGATTTTTTTTTAAAAAGCGCTTGAAACGATTTCGGTAAAATGTAAACGGGACCACCTCTGATGCATATTATGGTCTATCAAACAAAAAAAATCGGAGTTATCCATGAACATAAATAGATAAAAAAATTAAAAATACGAACGTGTAGGACCTTCGCCTTTTTGAAGTCTGTTAATAAAATGAAAAAACAGCTCGAACGTAATATAAATCGCAGCGAAACCGTATTATTTAACGAATAATGCAGTTTATAGTGACGTAAAGCCAAGGCAATAATGATGACTGAAAATTCTTCAACTTCTTCCGAAATAGTTGGTATACCGTTATAATAATCTGATTTGATTTTCTTATCCTATTATTCGAGTTGTTAATTGTGCGTATCACAGTCTCGTTATTGTGCAGTTTAACTTCTTTAAACACGTATACAAGTAATTATATAGAGAAAAGTATTAAAACGCTTTTGAAATCGTGCTCGTTGACTAAGTCTTTAACACGATATAAGATCGGTATACAAAAGTCGAGTTTTTTTTACCAGCAAATATACGTGTAATTTAAGTGAAGAGAAAGAAAATAAGCGTGCCACAACGTGCACACACAGGTATCCGCATTGTACTCATGGCTATTAAAAGTACCTACCGTTATAGCTCTCAAAATTGTTACTCCGCCAAATTTAACGATTTAATAATTTTCAGCAATTCAACAATTTCACCGTGGTAACAGCGCAGTAATAAAAAAAAGAAAAAAGTACTTTTTAGAATCGTATCACCATTATAACGTAGCACGACGATATGTTCACTTGCTTTTTTTCCTTACATACGGGTGTAAAATCTAAAAACTATATAAATTACAGTTTAAGTCGCTGTCGAATGTAGTAAAAATTACACGGTTTAGAATGTCCGACTACGAGATAGTCCGTCGGGTTAGCTATTTTGTTTTTATATCGTTTTTCGTACAACGGTTTTCTTAAAAAAAACATGTCTTTAAAACACTGACTAATGATTCAATTAACTGGCTAAAAAGTTACCTACCACCCGCTTCGCGGGTCACAAAATACTCTAGAAAATTAAAAAAACATTCAAACGGCACGAGACAGTTCTCTATACGTGTACACATCTGAATCATTTCAAAACGAACTCACATTTTCACGCTTATACGTTTCCGCTGAAGTACGCATGTAGATCACGCTGTTTAGTGGGTGCGCAACATTGGTCTAAGAAATAATTATGTTTTATCAACTGCGTTCATCTTGTTTCGGGTCGTAACTCCAGCAAACGTTAAACGGGCCCGGGTTTGACAAGATAATTGGTTTAGTGTTGCAGTATTTCGTACATTCGGTTCGTGAAAACACGCTAAACGCGCGCAGAATTAAATAATTCAGCTGCAGCGATGCGACACCGTTACATAATAACGTTGTGTTATTTATTTCATCGGATGTATCGCCCTTGATCTCGATAAATCTCACGATCTCCTAGGGGCGGAAGTTTTTGTTTTTTAAGTGGATTTATCCCTTGAGCCCCGCGACACTTGATGGCACTTAATCAAATGAATGTTTAAAACGTCGAAAATATTTGAAATTAATTTACTACACTGAGTATTACACTTTTTTTTTATATTTTCGTGTACGAGGAGCGCTCCAAATTTTTTTTATGCAGAACCTCATAAAATAGGATGTTCGACACAGATTTCGTCCTTGTCGGGTTAGGTTTTTTTTCCCCCCGTTTGGTAGTGATCTAGCTGTACTATTCACCGCTCGCAATTCCCCCACGAATGTATCCGTGGGTCAAATGGCCTACAGCGGATCCGAGGAACGGACGTGGCTTTCGTCCGTCGGGAATATTTTGTTTTGGGACATATTTAAATGTCGCTTTGTACCGCGGTGGAAACGACAAAATAATTTCGGTCAGCTTCAAACGGAAAACGGCGCTTTGTGCAGTTCGCGACGAACGACAATACACACGCACAGTACGTTCGGCATCGTCTTGGCCGTTTTTTGTCTTCTTAAATCTGAGACGAAAATCATGATAATTTCAATACGATACAACGAAACGGTAGGTATCGGTTTTGTGTGTAAACAGCACGTCTGTTAATAAAACGTTTCGATCGACTCTGGCGATTTTATTTCAAAACGTTCCAGAAACCGTTTTTTTTAACAGGTCTGCGGGTGTAAACCTATTTTTTCTTAAAGTTCTGCCCCTCCAAAGTCCGCCCTTTGAAAAAATTTAAAATCAAATTTCGAGGTCAATTTTCAAACACAAACATTTTTTTCGCACACAAACAATAACCGTTCCTCGACCGCCCAGTCCGCGAACAATTTAAGCGATCGATATACGTTTTAGTAGCCTTTTTAAGTCGAAATGTGTGCACCTGTGCACCTACATTATCTTCTAACTGCTCTTCAAAATGTTCCAATCGACTTAATAGCGTTTTTCAATTTCTGATAGTCGATCGGCTAAATTCACAACGCCCGAAAGTATTGTTAATTTTCTTAACGATCCACAAAAATCCCTCTCCTAAGTTAACACTTGAAAAAAAATACCTAAAGAATTTCGAAGAACAGTGTGAAAAATGTTATGGGTACTTGAGTTAGTACTTTGTTATGGTAAAATACGCAATTATGCCAAAAAAATATAACTTCCAAATGGTGCGCAATCGCATTATTACTTTATAAGTAGGTATCGTATCCGGTGATTGCGATTCGAAGAATTCTACTACGATGATCATAATAATACACGAATAATTATATTAACACGGATGGCTAGCACGTTCAACGGAAATAATATAATTAGTAAACATTTGGCTACCGCTGCAAGAAAAAAAAAAACATCCGGAGATATAGTTATAATGTCGCCAACTTTTGGGCATTATTTCAAAAATAACAATTTTTTTTTTTCGCAAATTTAACTATTTTTAATGCGTTAATGCAACATAACTCAATTACTCACATCGAATTTTTTTTTTATTCTATCACCCGGTTTATCTTACACTTCCACGTACACGACGACCTCGAATATTATTGTTATTATTATTGATGTCACGTGGGCGCAATTTGGGGCTGACTAAAGAGGGATTAGCCCCCGGTTAGTTCTAGGCCCTCAAACTTTTTAAGTAAAACACACAGAAATTCTTAGAGCCCGTCTCAAATATTCTGATTTCAGTTCTTCCATACGAAGGCCCGTAATATTATGATTAATGAAAAATGGTTCGAACGTAGACAGACGAAATAAACGATAGATCGCAGTATGTGACAGTACAAGAGATTCAAAACTTTCTGTATATTATAAGTACGAAAACCGCATAGAAATATCGCACAGCTGCGTCGCGAAACGTCTCCGATTTTTGCAATTTTTTTTTCTTTTCTACCTAAACCAGCCGTAATTCGAGTGATTTTTATCAATTTTTTCGCTCTCGTTCACCCGCCAAAGGTTTATTTGAACCGTAGGAAAACGACGATTTCCGGAACCTTCTCCGGCGGCCGGATGGGTGGGTCCTATGGGAGGGGTGGGCGCGTAATCTTCGCATACAGTCGTGTGAGAAACGGATACAGGTGCGCGGGATCACGATCGGGACGTCTCGCGAAAACCCCGGACACGGATGCGCGTTTCACCCGTCGTACTCGGAATTAGAGAACCGAATTCGCGAACCTTAAAAAAAAAAAAATAAAAAGTTTACGTAAGTCCGCCAAAAAGGTCGACGCGGTGAGGCGATGTCTCGTCTTGCTGCTGCTGCACGTGTTAGCGATTCGCTAGTTTTCCCAAGAGCGCATTTTCGCATTTTCCAGAACCCGTCGACACACACACAGAGCCGGACTTTCGTCTCCCGAAAATAACGTATTATTTACGGGCGAAAGGTATGGATTCAAGTCGACGTGCAGGTGACGCGGACAAAGAATATTTCTTTGCAAAAAAAAAAAAAGTCCGCAGGGTCTATATACACAAGCGAAGTAAAATTGTCGACTAAATTATTATCTTGAAAAAAATACTCTATAACTTTTTTTAAAAAACCGGCTCTAGATCGCATGAGCAGTCGGTAGATATAGCGTCCTGGTAAATCGTTTGAGAATTTCCACGTTCCTACACTTTTTCACTTTTTCCTACACAAATTTTCGAAATCACTTGAAACTTTTTTCAAACCTGTTTGAATTATTTTGGAAAACTAAATCGATATGTCCGACGCCGGATTTGGCGATTTCGCCGTTTTCGTCGTTTCCGGCACGTAGTAACTCAGAAAATAACCAAAATAAATCAAAAAATGCTTCAAATAAAATAAAATTCAAATCCGGAATGTCGACTTTTGTGCGATCTTCAACGTAACCGTCGGAGCACCACTCGTTCTACCCTCTCTTTAGCTAAAATTTATAAACTTTCAGTGTTCAATTGCAAATATATCAGATACTTACACAATTAAAAAGCCTTCTAGTGTCTCCTGTAAAGAGGCTATTTTAACATTGATTTTCTCCACCCGTGTTTGATAATTTCGTATTGTTCGTCGTGATGTACCTACAGACACATTTTCAAAAGCTCCAAAATAAACCGTTCGCGAATAACATTTTTCGCAACGATTCGAAGTATTATATAATCATACAACATCGTACACTTTTCTGACGAACAAACACATCATATATTGGTCGGTAGGTACAACAATAATGAATAAATGAACGTTACTTTGTTTCTTTTGAGTTTACGCGTTTCGTTTCGCCGCTACACACGGCTAGTTCACCAACGAATAACCTAATTTTGTGTTACCTACTTTGACGGTTTTCCTCGCACACGAAAAGAAAACCTTTCAAACGAAAACAGTAGTATACTTGGTACTAAGGTACCGCCGAATAAAACAAATCGAATTTAGTACCTTTAGCCGTTACGAACTTGTGCAGAGTGTACCTGCTGTAGAAAGAAAAAAATATCGCATTATTATTTCGTAATTTTTAAGTCTCGGTCCAACGCAATATGTACGTGGTGGAATGATGTGCCGAAAAGCGACGGAAGGGCCCCGCGTTTTGTCAATAATAAAAATCGTCGGAAGCGAACACGCGAAGACAGCTGCCGCGATTCCCGCAGCCTCGTCAACTAAACAAATTATTAAATATCACCGTATCTTCGAACGTTTTTTCTCTTTCGATCCAGCTGTGTGCCTATCGCTTTTTCGTCTAATTTTTTTTTTTTTGGTCCGCTCCGGACCATTTCGGTTCATCGTCATACGAAACAGCGCTGAGATTTTCTACAGCACTTACGACCGCATAAGTATATAAGCGCGACCGTTTGAAGAACGGGCGAGAAATTACTTTAAAAATCCAAAAATATAATCTGATAACTCGCGAAAATAGGTACCTCCTATACAGCGCGCAGAATAATTTTATTTTTTTTTAAACGAACTCGCTGCGAAACTAATTCTAAACTATCTTCTAAACTCGGCTATTTTCAAGCGAATTACTCGGCTATTTTTCTCAAGAACCTCGCAAAAAATAACACACGCAATAAAATCCGGTCACATCTCGTCGTCTCTCGTATATTATCCACGGACGAATGTCGACCGCGAGGTGATGGTGGTGACATTATTTTTGATTAGAAAACCTTGAGCGTTACATTGTGTTAACTCGACGCGAGAACTCGCAGTGGAAATCAGCTAATCGGTGCCAACTTTTGTAAATAATAAACATTATCGTGAAATAACGTTGCGTCCGTACGTCTCAACTCGCGCGCGTCATGCGGCGGAACATCCAAAAATAAGTACGGCGGCGGCGGCGTTCACACACAAAGGCCACGCGTCGGTCGTGTGCGGTGGTGATCTCGCGGACCATTTCCGAACAATATTATTATTATTATTAGCGGGTGAAATTTTCGCCGTATTTACGACGAGTACAATAAAAATCTGATGATGTTTTGCGCGTTTCTCTTTTTTTTGTCTCCCAAAAAAAATATTTACGCCCACACGACGAGGATGCGGCGGACAAGGTGAACGCCGCTGTACCGACGTCTCGCTCGGTGGCAGCAGAGACGCGCGTCTATTTATAGCGACTTCGTAACCGTATCTGCGGAACGTACCGCGGCTCTCTCAGTTTGCCGCTGAGAACCGTCGTGCACGTTTATCGCAGCCGTAGGTGCATTTTTAACACAAAACGATGACCGACCGTGCGAAAATCCGGACGTTTTCGTCGTAAAAGGGACAGGCACCGACCACGTTTCGAGGTAATTTTTCTTCTTTGTCATTTTTTCCACCGTCCGCGTTGTTTCAGCGATTGTCGTCAGCGCTGGTGTCGACGAATTTCAGATTTGTGGTGCAGCGTTAGGTAAGGTTGGGTCTGTTCTTCCCGAACGTCCCTTCGCTAATCACCACACGAACGTCACGATCGGAAATTGATGTACCCGCGTTTTTTTCGTCTGACGAAAAGGATACGCGCGTAACGAACTACGTATGACGGAGGCCGATTGAAGGATTTTTCAAACCCGCGTTGTTTTGTACGTTGTTGTAGCGCGGCACGAGTGACGAGTGACAGAAGAAATTTTGACCGGCGAATCGAAATGGAACAGTTCGAGCAACTGTTGACGTGCGCGATATGTCTGGACAGATACAGGAACCCCAAGCTGCTGCCATGTCAACACTCGTTTTGTATGGAACCCTGCATGGACGGTTTAGTCGACTACGTGCGGAGACAGGTCAGTATATATTATAAAAAATGTTTACGATCTAAAGTTTTTTTTATAACTTGTCAACGTCCACACCGTTTTATGGTTTAGCGCTTTGTAACGATTCGTTCTGAGCTACTGTACTCGACGTGCCGGAAAACCGACTAAAAACACCACTGGTGCGGTACTGTCGTAGCTTAGACGACGAAATCAAATAGATTTATACACGGCTGCATCTCGTGCATGCGTCCGATTGGTTTAGCGTGAGAAAAAATTCATCAAATGTAGGTAAAAATCTGAAAAAAATTGGTTCGCGTAAAATGTGCGATAGCGTTCTCACCGCGTCGTCTTCGTTTATCTGACCAAGTTCCCGTTGAAAGTGCGCGTTACGGGGGAAAGATAATTTCAAAAAAAGTCCCTAAACCAGTTTGTTATATCGATTTCGTGACGAATAATATCGGCCGCAACGTTTCTAACGCCCGGTGTTTTTACACGGCAGGTGAAATGTCCGGAATGTCGAGCGGAACATCGGATACCGTACAACGGTGTCCAGGGGTATCCGACGAACGTCACGCTGCAGCGCTTCTTGGAACTGCACATAGAAATCACCGGAGAGCTGCCGGACCCGACGAGTGGACAGATAATGAAACGCTGCGGCGTGTGTTCGGAAAAAGCGTACGTGACGCCGTGCGTGCACTGCGAGAAAGACGTGTGTGCCGACTGCAAAGGCGCCCATATGGATATCTTGAGAAGAGAAATCACTCGAATCAACAACCAGGTAAACACGACCGTCGATTCGTTATCCGTTTCGAATACACCGCACCGGTCGATTGTTTTTACAGGTGAGACGTGCGGTACACCGGCTGTCCGACATGCTGGCCGGTGTGGAAAAAAATATGCTGAGCTTGCAGAACAACTGCGCGTCGGTTTCTGAAGAGGTGGACGAAATCTACGGCAGACTGACCAAAGCTTTGAAGGACCGCACGGAGCATCTGAGAGAGGAAATCAATCGGTATTTAACGGCCGAGTTGAAAAACTTGTGCAACCTGAAAGAGAACTTAGAAATCGAGATATCGAACATCCAAAGCAATTGCGATTTGGCGGACAAGCACATGCAATCCGACGACGTGGAGTGGGAAGACAGCGAGCTGATGGACGCCAAAGAAATATTTTTGAAAACCGTGGATTTCATACGGAACTTCGAAACGGAAATCGGCGACTACAGCAGAAAAGCCAAATTCCTGATGGCCCACGATCCCAACCAGTTGGTCATGCACGTCGCCAACTACGGCGAACTGACGTTTCAAGCACCGCATCAACCGTTCGCGGCCAGCTCGAATTCCCTCCAACCTCCGGGTCCCGGGCTAATGCGCTCCAAGAGCGATCACAGGCTGGCCTCGCAGTACCGGCAAGAAGAGAGGAACGCGTACGAGCCGGGCGGCGGCGACGGCGGCGGCGGAAGGGTCTCGCCGCTGGGTGGCAGGAAATTCGGCGAGAGGTATCCGAGCCGGTACTCGCGGGGCGACAGGAGCGATTACGACGCGGACGCCGCGCACGACAGCGAAAACCGGGGTTCGGCGAGGTCCAGGATCCGGTCCAGATTGGGCAGACACGGTTTGAACGACAGCGCCGCGGACTCCGATACGGATTCCAGATCGGTGCGCTTCTCCGACACGAACACGGTGCACCGCGAACGGGAACGAGTGCTGGACACGGAGGACGTGGCTAAAGGCCCGTTGAGCGGTATCACCAGACTGTACGACTCCCCTAGGGTCATGAAAAGGCTGCTGGAAAACGAAAACAAAGACAAAAAAGTGACCGCCGCGCCCAAGCCTGCACAAGCGCAGCCGGTTCAGCAGCAGCAGCCGAAGAAGGCGACCCCGCAACAGACGCCGCAGAGGCAGTTGAGCGAGGACGACGAAATAGCGAGAATAAAGAGACAAAACAAAACCGCGTCCACGTCGTCGTCGTCGGACACGGAGCGAAGGGTCGGTTCGATCAAACGCGACGGGTCGAACACGCCGGCGGACAACGCGCGAAAAACTCCGGTACCGGAGCCGGTGCCCGTAAGCCGATTCGCGCGTAAAAAAGTGACGCTTTGCTGATTTGAATTTTTTTTTTTGTTACACGACGCGCAGGTGGAAGCCGCCGTCGAATCGTCTGAGAGCGAGTCGGAGGAAGATTCGGCCGAGCAGAGGAAATCCACGCCGGCCAGAACGCCTGCGCTTCCGCCCACGGCGACGGACTCGCGACGGTCCTCGACGACGTCGGACAAATTGGCAAGAGGTAATATAAATAATAACAATGATAATAACGATAAACAACCGTCGTGCGTTTTCAATCGCGCCGCGCCTTACCGTGTATTTTGCGTGCCTCAGGAAGGTTAAAATCCAACAGATCGGAGAGCATCGACAGTACCGCCTCCGCCGAAGCTCCCGGGACGCCGGTGCGCAGAAGCGCAGCGGGCGCGTACTCGCCCGAAGAAGTGAAACAGTCTCCGGCCAGTTCGGGGTCTGGAAGTACCACGCCTCGAGCGCGATTTTCTTCGGTCTCTTCGAAGAGGGATTCCGCCACGCCGACCAATTCTCGAGGTTACAGTGTTACGGGTAACAACACGTTTAAATGCCTAACAATAATCGTATGCGCGATGTACATTTACTTTCGTTCGTAGTGTATCTAATAGGCACGCTGTATCGGAGTGGATGTCACACTCGACTTATCGTAACCGTATTGAAAAAATAAATCAACTATTTCGGTTGTGTATTTCTCTTACCACGCAACATTAACATTTAACACAAATTTTAATGTTCGCGCTTAGAAATAGTGTAGTCGTAAAAATTTTCGTCCAGTTATTCTGGTAATCGTTTGTTCGATGTTAATTTTTACGAGCACTCGAAATTATTTTCAACTCGTCTCAAACTGCAAAGTGTTAACCATTTAAAACCTATTGTACGCGTTTATACACATCACACACGTCATATTGTACATTTTATTCGTTACTCAAATCATTTATACACTTACAAGTATTTTATACATTGTAAACTATTAATATACTGTGGTTGATGAAAAAAAAAACAAGTTTTAATTTAAATTTATAATGATTTTAAACTAGCGGCGCCGATGTTTCGATACAAATCTCGATAAATTGTTTTTCGACTAAAATTTTAAATTATTATTTGCAAGTGTGTTCAGTATGAATAGTCCTCGTGAAAAATCGATGTCTCTACCTTTTAAAAGTAAACTACAAAATAAATACTGTTTGTATTGTTTCTCCTCTAAAATTCGGGTATCAACTGACTGACCGAAATGGCTATATTTTTTTTAATCGTAATAACAATACTATAATCGTATATTTGAATCATCATTTACTAAATATCGGTAATTGGGCAGGCACAGCTAAAATAATATTACAGAGTAAAAACTTGAATTTCCGTAATGATGAGAAAATGATAATAGTTCGCGTACAAATTTGAATCATGTTGATATTTTAAAATACGACTTCAATACACATTCTACTCGTAAAATACTTTCGACGTACGCCTACGACAAGGTGAATTATATATTGTTATTCTCTGACCGTTCGTACGAAATCATTCTAAATCGTACACAGAGTTTTCGAGGTAAATAAAATATCGTGCCGAGATCGCCACATTCTTCTTATCGCAACGAAAAACAGATGTACTTACTGAAAAAAAAAAAAAAAAAACGGAAATTTCAGGTAACAGCGAAGGTCCTGCGAAAAAAGAGGAGATCGAGGACGAGGAAGAAGAAGAAGAGGAAACGGAAACTTCGTCCGAATCGTCCGAGACCGATTCGGACGAGGATTCCGAGGACGCGAAACCGAAAACGCCGGCCTCGCGGGGCATGGAAAAAACCGACATCGGCCCGTTGTTGGCGAGAAGCGCTCAGGCCAGGGACAACGGCAGCGGCAGCAATAACAGTTCGAGGAGAACTAGCCAAGACGAGGGTTACACTCGGTCGCGGTGAGTGCATAAGCGAGACCCGGTCGAGCAAAATCGTTGTAGATTCTGAGCGCAGCGAAGGATGTTTTTTTTTTTTTTATCTGTGAACAATTTTTCGAGTAGAAGGAACGAAAGTCTGTAATTTATTTTTCCGAGGTCGCGTCCGATCGAAAAAATAACGTCGTAGCGCGAAAAATCGGAATGTACCTATCTCGTACAACATGACGTGTGAACACAGCGTCGCGTGAAAAAAACAAAGGAAAGGGAGTAAATTTGAGGTCGGCGAGAAGTTGTAATTAGTAAACAAAACTTCAAAACCGGTGTCCCACCCGCAGCCAAAATCTACTCCGTCGTCCAACTAGGCCGCGTTACCCAGATGGGTGGGAGGGTCCCCGGACCACACATTTATAACACCGTATGTCGTACACGATTACATTTACCGAATTCGACTGTGAGGTATTTTTATTTTATGTTGTTGTTGTTGTTGGCAGATACGGCACTGGCGGCTACAAATCGCCGTCGTCGTCGTCGCCGTCGTCGTCGTCGTACCAGAGCGCAAGAGAGTGCGCCGCCGACACTGCGACCGGCGGTAGTAAGTACCTGAACAACAGCCGAACCACCGAACCCGCCCAGCCGCGGTTCACCAGCAGATTCCTAAAAAATAAAAGTAGTATCCAAGAGGAGACCCCCGGGAAAAGCTACGGGTGCGCCAGTGACGCCGGCGGCAAGTACGGTTCGGACAGCAGCAGGGTCCTGTCGCGCAGCAGGACCAGCGCTAATCTGCAGCAGGATGACGTCCCGGACGACCCCGGCCTCGCCGCGCACCACTCGCACGCGTACGCGTCTAAAAACAGTTACGGCGGCCCGGAACTGTCCAGAAGTCGGTCCAGCCACGCTTTAAAATCGCGGGAAACCTCGCCCGATAGGCCCGTAACGAACTCGTCCGCTTCAGGTACGCCCGCGTATACGCGACCGGACTGCACGATAAAAAAAAAAACGAAAAAACAAAACGAAAAAACCCCCGTGCACGACTCTACACACCTACTGTGAATTTCGATAAAGAAGTTTTGTATAACAGCAGAAAAAAAAAAAATGTTTTTCTTCAGTGTTTTTAATGTTTTTCATTCCGACCTCATCGGCGGTCGGGACGTTTTCCGATCAATTATTGTTTCCTCGGTGTACTCGAATTTCGGTCAAATTTTCAAAAAGGTTTTACCCGAAAAACAAACTTGGAGGGAACAAAAAATATAAAAAGTACGACGAATAAAATTAATATTGTGAAGGGCTTAGGTATAAGTGAAGGACTTTGATTCGCTAGATATTTTTTCCTGTACATACATTTCGACGAAACACTACATACGCGTGTATGCGTTTTTAATTATTGTTCGCAGTGATTATTTTTTTTTCTCTTGCGTTACAGGAGCAGGAGAGAAAGACGGCGCTGCCCTGAGCTCTTGGGCCAGGTACCTTAAGAACAAATACGGGAACCGGGGCAAAGAAAACGCGGCCAAAGAGAGCGCGGCCGGTTCGGCGTCCAGCTCGTCTTCTTCCCGGCGTCTGTCGTTGGGTTTGCCGCTGCGCTCCAACTCCACGGTCGTTGACAGCTCAGACGACGACCAAAAAAACATGCAAAGCTCCCCCACCTCCCATACAATTATCGAAGCAGGTGCGGCAAAATTTTATGCTAAATAGTGTAACGTGCTGTACGCGAGCAGTAAAATTCTGCTACGAAAGCAAATCGAATAAAATAATAAAAAGCTTTGGACGATCGCTACGAATCTAGAATAACGTCGTGTACCGAAAACACGTCTCGTAACGCCGTTATTATTCTGTTTTAGGTATGCAGGGCGTAGGTTCTACCCCTAGAGTGCAGTACCTGCAGAAGCGACAGTTGTTGTTCAAGATTGGAGGTAGGGGGAGCGAGCCCGGATATTTCACTTGGCCAAGGGGCGTCGCCGTCGGCCCTGACAACTTGATCGTCGTTGCCGATTCCTCGAACCACAGGATCCAAGTAAGAACGATGATATCGTGCGCCCACGGGCCGGACGGGGCCTCGATGGACGGTCTCGAACCGTCTTCGGTCCGAGTCGCATGACTCGCGTAGTTTAGAAAAAATAGTGGTTAGACTCCAGGATTTTAAGTGTTCGATAATAGGTGGATTTCGAATCTTCCGTACCCACGTTTTCGGACCGGTTGTATCGGAATGCGTGCTGATAAAATTTTAGAACTCGTAGGGCCGAATTGCTGGTCCGGCCCTACGTGTGGCCATATGCAACGGTATATTTATATATACGTCGCGATGCGAAACACCCCTTTACTGCCTCCTTTGAATCGTTTGAAGTGTCTGCTCCAGCCCGCAGCCGTATATAACGTTACGAATAATACCGTGTTCAGGTGTTTGACAACTGCGGGAGAATGTTAAAAGACTTCGGGTCCTACGGAAACGGCGAAGGGGAATTCGACTGTCTGGCCGGAGTAGCCGTGAACCGCATTGGCCAATTCATCATCGCCGATCGATACAATCACAGAATACAGGTACGATGCCGATTGAACGGCGCAAAAATCGATTTAAATTCTCATCGAGCAAAAAAAACATTATAGGTGTTGGACCCGTCCGGAAGATTTCTGAGATCGTTCGGCAGTCAAGGTTCCAGCGACGGCCGGTTCAACTACCCGTGGGGTATCACGACGGACGCCCTCGGGTTCATATACGTTTGCGACAAAGAAAACCACAGAATCCAGGTGAACCAAAAAAAACCAGACACGGGACGGGGGCGAACGCTGCGGGAGAAAATTTTTCAGGAGGGGTTGCAAAAAAATCCGAAAATATCCGCTCGATAACAATTATCCTATGCAGCGTAAAATGTAAATTTACGGTTTATTTTTACTACGTCTCGTATATACTATGCGATTTAAAATTCGAAAGTGTACTTTGTGTGGGTGGTTTGAATCCTTTGACGCGTCATGTATTCGACACTAACGTGGAAATTATAGGTACACGCCGACCCGTCCCTATGAAATAAACATGTTTAACACCAATTTCGTGATGTATTATTATATTATAATTGGATTCGCGCGTGATTCATCTTTGTTTTACCGAGAGCGACAGAAAACCTTGTGGACCTCGGGCGCTACGTCCCATCGAGTGTTGACGGATTTGTCGCACAACAGCGTGTTTTATAACGACGCCTGCGATCTCGGTGGACATTGTGCGCGAGATAGGTACTTGGGATGCACTCACTACACTCTATAGGATGCACTCAATCGTCGAGAAACGAGCCGCGCGTATCACAAGTTTTACGTATTAAATTCAATATGAATTCTGTCCGAGTCGTTTTCGCATTTCCGCGTACAAAACATCAGAGTGGATTAAACGCACCCGTCACGACTACCCGAGTGTTGTCGTGGTCAGCTATATAACAATATAGAGGCACTGTTCCCTATAATCTAGTTATACGACTGTGTATGTATGGTAATGACTTATACTGGAACTTAATTCGATTTTGCCGAAACCGCTGCAACGAACAACGTACGCGGCTTTAGTTTGTACAGGTAGTACCTATAGTTTCTTTACAATCGGGAATTATGCATTCTGAACGCTCCGATTTACAGTAACGTTTCTGCGGATAGGTTTATCAGGCGGTCTTCAGTTTGGATACTTTTGTCCCAGTTTTTTTTTTCTTAAATTTTGCTCAATTGAAAATCGAAACATCGCCAAATCCGATTATTCGTGTTTTCGAGCGTGGAAAGATCGATTCGCTCTATAGCACAGAACAGTTTGATTTAGATTCGTTGTTATTCAAAACAGTTTTTAAAATTGTACACGAAAAAATTTAAACTGAAAACTCCGATGGAGAGGCGAGTATCGGTCCGATCTTTTCACGCAGTACCTTGTATAACATAACATTGTACAAACGTGGTGAAAAGAAAACGGAAGGAAGGAAAGGTTAGGTTAGGTGACCTTGAGGTCGGTGGAAGTTGTTTGGCGTAGCGATCACCGAAAAAAAAAGTCGTACTTTACTAGATAACTGAGCTCGTTCAGAATCGTTTTTTTAAAATTCGACGATTTTACACTTTAACATTGCTTTCAGACGTTAAATAACAAGTCTTAACCACGCAACTTCCGAAACATTGGCCAGCCTCGTATACCCAAAGATGTGACCCACTCCAAAGCGTAATCGCCAAACAACTTCTCGCCGACCTCAAATTTACTAACATTTTTTTTCAATTATTTTACGCTCTTAAATTTTACGCGTGAAGGGGAAAAAAACGTTTGAAACGATTTTAAATTTTTGGATAACGGACAAATTGAAATTTTTCGTTTCCGTCCAGGTGTTCCAGTCGGACGGGACGTTCGTCGGCAAGTTCGGATCGCACGGGAATAAGATCGGACAGCTGGAACATCCGCATTACATCGCGGTGTCCAACACGAACCGCGTGATCGTTTCCGACTGCAACAACCATCGCATACAGATATTCGACGTCAACGGCAGAGTGATCAGCTCGTTCGGCGCGGAAGGGTCCGAGAACGGTCAATTTAAGTTCCCCAAGTACGTGCACGACTAGAAAACATTGTTTTTATCCATCCCGTCGGTGGAGTAAAGTAAAATCAAACAATAGTTTTTTAAAAGAGCCGTCACAGAAGAATCGTTTGCGCAATAGCGTGAACATTTCCGAAACGGCAAAGAGTGTCTGTGTACATCGAAATACGTTCAGACGCCGTTTTTCATATTATTGAAAATATATAAAAAAAACTATTGCAAGGTATTTTCATTAATACAAGGGTCGCATTTTTGTTCGTTCCAGAGGCGTGGCCGTAGACGACCAAGGGTACATACTGGTGGCAGACTCCGGCAACAACCGCATCCAGATATTCCATCCGGACTCCACGTTTCTGCGAGCGTTCGGTTGCTGGGGATCTGGTGACGGGGAATTCAAAGGGCTCGAAGGCATCGCCGTCATGTCGAACGGAAACATACTCGTGTGCGACCGTGAGAACCACAGGGTTCAAGTGTTTTAAATTTGACGCGTTACTAATTTCATAATAATATAGTAAATAATAATAATAATATATGATCTATATAGTGAGGAATCGTGTACATAATTTCTATAGTAGTATCAATATAATAATAATAGATCGTAATAATAATTATCGTTATAGTATACTTCTTTTTCTTCTTTCGGCTTTGAAAATATAATCGACGAGTTTCTGTTTTTTATTTCATTTTATATCATGTTATTTACCAATATAATAATATATTATTAAAACAAATTGTTACAATATAATATCGTACGACTCACAAATATATGATTTCGTTATTGATATCACCTGACTCAATGTCGATTCAATCCAGCGTATTATTATAATACGCTCTGCATTAATTGACATCTTGATAAAGATTTGAAATGAAATCAGTTCTTTCGGGGTACATTTAGTTAAATGGGTACTACAGGTATTCAAATATGCATAAAATATGATAGTTCAGTTTTGTAAAAAAAAAAAAAAAAAATGTAAAACTTTTTAACTATTTTACTATACATACCTTAATTTAATTTTACAACATTTTAAATATTACAAAATATAATAATTAATTAAAGAGCGGATTTTTAGTTTTTTACACATCTTAATTAATTTTGTGCAGCTCGACAGGGATGAAAAATATCGACATTTTTCAACCAATGAGTTCGTAGGAAAAAATTTATTTTGCATATTTTGGGCATTTGATAATATTTTGCGTTATTGTCTGTAAAAAAGATCATATTATTTGTTTATTCCGCGAATTTTGAATTTTTTTGTTACAGAAAAAAACTTTAAACAAAACGCAAGAAAAAAAATGTATTAAACGTATTGCGATTTTGTTTAGACTTTTTTTTTATTTTACGAATAAAAATTTGGTGGAAGTTTTCTACTATTTATTTTTTTTTTTTTTAAATAAAATATATGGTAAAGTTAAAGTACAAACAATAATTCATACAATTATTAACAATAGAAAATGAAAAATAATAATAGTCCAAAAATTAGCATAGATTATTTGAAGGAAAATGAAATATTATTTGGATTTTAGCATTTTTTAAAAGAATATGGTGCAGTTTCCGTGGGCAACCGTTACCTTGACAACGGGGTTCAAAATTATTTTTATTTATAATATTATCGATTTAGATTTTTTTTTGATTATGACATCCAAAATAAAGATCGGACCATGCTGAAACTTCTACATAATACTAAAATAGGAAATAGATACAGATTTGATAAAAGTTTTTATTGTTAAATTTGTTATTATTATAAACACTATACTAGATAACTGAGCTCGCTCATGATCGTATTTTCAAATGCAATGATTTATTGTCGCTATCAGATATAAAATAATGCGTTTAAACCACAACTTTTTTAGCATATTTTAGTGTTTTTTAGAGCATATTAGCATCATATTTTAAACTTTAAAGAACCTAAAAATTTGCTCTCTAATTATAGTATTGGAAGTAATAACTTAACTAAAAGTTAGAACAAAAAAATAAAAACAATAATTATGTATACGTACTCGATAAGAAAACAGTAATCAATCATATAAAAACGATGTAGTCTACGGTGTAACTACTTTTTCTATACTACTAGGATTAACCGATATTTTGCTTACGAAATAAAAATAAAAATGGAATTATCACATTATTGATAAGTTTTAAAATGTTATAAATCACCTTTATTCACAGGTAATGTATGTACATTATGTTAATCATGGACACGCGTAATTTTTCACTGTAAAAGTTAAAAACCCCTATATTAATATCTCCTAAGAATCATTATCATCTCAAATTGGCCAATATTTTAATTACCTACTGCTTTTCGCAGCAGTTTATTGATTGCAATAAATCGTTACAATTTAAATCGTACTATAAAGTGTTAATAATTTTTGTTGATTTGTCCACAACAAACATTGTTTGTGCATGAAACAGTAATCTGCTATAAATGTAAAAATTAAATTTCAGTATTATATTATTGAAAAAATATTAAGCACACAGATGAAACATTTTAAAAAGATATGCATATTTAATTATATTATATCTCCAGATTAACAAAAAGAAAAAAAAAAAAAACCACCACAGTATTATTTTTTAAATTATAATTTAGAATAACAATAAACATAATGAGCGTACAAAAATATAAATATTAATTTATCAATGCATTTTTGTACCATTAATAATTATTTTGATAGGGCGAATTTCAACATGAATTATTATTGTAAAATATTTCCATTTGGAAAAACATATTTTAAAAGGAATGGCCACGCTTTGTTCCAAAAAATAATAACCAATTTATGTGCGTTGAAACCACGATTGAATATACCCCCCCGTATAAAGTACCCCCTTATATTTTAGCATTGAGCATATTATTGTTATCATATTGCTATACATCAGTGGGTAAACACACTAAACAATGAGTGTTCAGATGTATACATTTTTTTGTGATTTTAACTTAAGCCTGTCATCTCATAATATTTGTTTTTACATATTTGAATCTTAACTTACAATATTAATAATAACTTTTTCTTTTTCTTTTTAATCTGATGAAGTATTATTAGAGTTTTTTGGATCATACGATGTGCTCTGTTGTGGTGAATTTGGTGTTTCAGCGGCTCTGTCTTCTTGGACTCGAGTCACGTTTGGTTTTACTGTGGGGTTGGTTTTGTTCTCTGTATTATTAACGGGCTGAACTGTAATCGGTGTTTCGACACCATTCGGTTTATTATTCTGTTGCATCAAACTTGGTGTTTCAGCCTTGCCGATTACTTTCGGTTGTTCCACTTGAGGTTTGGTGCTTTTAGGCAACTGCCAATTCGGTAAACTAGAATGAGGAGGAGCTGGAGGAAATTGACATCTAAACACAATAAAAAATTTTATACACACGAATACGCACGGTTCAAGTGTTTTAATAAAACATCATACTTGTTGAGAAGTAAACCTTTTATGGATTTTAACTCTGCTTTCATTTGTTCAATTTCGTGTCGTTGGATAATACTATCATATGACTTATTGGTGTTTTTCTGTTCTTCCATAAACCTCAGCATGGTCTGCTCAAGCGAATCAAAACGTTTTTCAATTTCTGATTTTTTCCTACCAAAAAGCCAGATTTGTATATATTTCTGGAACAGACAATTAATACAATTGATGAGGAGTTATGTAAAATAAAAATTTACCATTTTTTTTTTTATTTATATATATATAACCCTACTTTATATAACTTGTATGCAACGTACGCTACGGTCGCTGAAAGTGCTGTGAACCGTACAAGTCGTTCAAACCAGCTCGCTGACTCATATCGTGTTTGCACTGCAGTACCGCCGTTGTCAAATCGTGGAGGCTAGACAGAATAAAATGAACCGTAATAGTCAAAACACACCAAGTGTCTAAAATAATAACATGAACTTACGGCATTCGTATTATCAAAACGTTGATTTCTATTACGAATGGCCGATGCTCTCCGAATGGACTCTTGTATTTCCGGGTCGGTCAGTCCTTTGGAATGTAAAAACTTGAATGTTTTTTCAACACCGTACTGGTCAGGAAGGGCCCCCAAAAACGCTGTAGCTTTTGCCACCTGTAAAACAACGTGCATGTTTACCGTGGTCATAATTCGTTCGTGAAATCACCGAGATTCATCGCGTTCGTCGACTTACTATGTTCTCGCGGTACGGCGCGAAATTCTGCGTCTGCAAAGTGTCGTTTACCCGCTAGATTCAAAGACAGACGAAAACTTTTAGTGAAAAGCATTTTAACGCGATTAACCCACGCGGTGGTAACTTACGCGGCCGCTGTTTGAAGAATTTTGTTCGTCGATAACCGTCGTGGGGGCCTGGGTTTCGCCGCCGGTAGCATTCGCAGCATTCGCCTATAACATGACGAGCACAACAAATGTTCAATATAAACACCGTAATATAAAGATAATTGAGATTCAAGATGAAGTACTCTGGTGTATGATGTTTGCTGACGGTGTAGTTTTGATCGGAGAAAATGTGGAAGAAGTCGACGATATAACAGGCTGGATGAAGGGATCATCAAAGATGAGCAGAAGTAAAACAGCGTAAAAATGGAGTATAGTTTTAGAGGAAGAGTTTTACATCATACATTGCGCATTATTTTTACATCTAAAAGCAACAATAAACCGTTGCCTTCAAAAATACGATTCTGAGCGAGCTCAGATGTCTAGTTTACGTCGTTGTAAAAACAAATTTAACGTGAAAAACTTTTATAAAAATCTTTCCTATTTTAGTACTGCGTAAAAGTTTCAGCTTGGTACAATCTTTATTATGATAGGCTATAAAACGGAGCAATTTCGAAAACTTTGCCTATCCAATTATACCTATCTTTTGAGTTATCATATTTTAAAATCAGAACAGTCTTTTTACTAGAACTTTTGATCACAGAAAAACACCATCATAGTAAAAACAATACATTCTTCGCTGATCACGCTCAGAATCCGAAAAATAACAAAAGATTAAAAAAACCCGACATAAATTTTGTTTTTTCCCAATTTATTGAGTATATATTTTATAATTTTTCACGTGTTGTTTAAAACAAACGCAAAAACGCACAGCCGAAAACTCACCGCGTCGTACTTTTTGGAATCCGAATTCGCGTCGGCGGCATTGTTCACAGTCTTGGTTTTGTCGTCATCGACGACGTCGTCTTGCCCAGCAGACATCGGCGCTCTCGATATACTACCAATATTCACTTAGTACCATAAATTAATTTCCGCAATGTCCTGAAACACAAACGTCAAAATACATTAGCCGGCGGTGTTTGTACGTGCAGGAAAAAAGATTTATAAAAAAAAACCACAGATCACACGGAGATAGTCAAAGTAACGACTTTTTTTTTTTATATAGACATTACACAATATTGTGTACGTCTGTGGTTAACGACCAAAAAAATGAGATACAACAATAACTGACGGTGTAAATATTTATTTTTTTTTTTACTCTTTTTGAACGTAAAAAAGTGAACCCCGTTGTTCGTTAGTATTGATGAAAATCCATGAGCTCGTTTTCGGACTAGCGTGACGAAACAATGGTGTGTTCGGTGCGAGAAGGTTTACGCACGCCGTACGATGAAATGTAGAGACGTTTAAACATGTGAAATGTCCTGACGTTTAGCACACTCCCGGAATTTCGGGTGGCGTTTTAAACGGGGAAAACAATTTTCAAACAAGATTCTTGCGCGCGTGATGAATCACTGCTGTTGATTTCAAAAACGTTTGAAACGTTCGAAATTTCAGGGCACATACGCGTATTTGTTATTATCGCCATTGTTATCACAATATTATGTTTTGTTATTGCGAATAAAAAACAACAACGCGCGTTGGCAACGCGAATTTTGTATTTTTTTTTTTTTTCTTTTATTACGCCGGAATATAACTCGTATCGACAAAAACGCCAAATTTTCAGTACCGTGTGATATTAACAATCGATAAATACCGCGAGAAAATCGAACGAATCGCGCTCGCAGCAAGTAAGTAAGGGGTACCTGCAGACACCGCAGCGGTAACAAACCACATAATAATATTACAATATTTGGACGAAAAACATCGTCGAAACCTCGCAGCAGGATCAGCGGCCGGCAGGCGGTAACTGCTGCTGCTGCTGCTGCTGTCCGCGGGACCCTTCCGCTACGCGTCTCATATGAACAGGCTGCGCCGGACGTTGTCCAGGGACCGCGAGGAGCGTCAGCGGCTGGAGCGCGAACGGCTCCAGCAGCAGCAGCAGCAGCAGCAATGGCGGCTGCAGCAACGGCTCTGCGGGAGACCGAAGATCGTCGAGCTGTCCGAGGACGCGTACCTGCGGACCGCGCTGGCCGTCGACGGGTACCGGTTGGGCACGACCGTCGGCCACGGGTCGTACAGCAAAGTGAGGCTGGCGCATCGCTCGCTGCCGGACAACAAGGTGGCCAGGGTCGCGTGCAAGGTGCGATTGTTTTAACCCGTTCTCTCTCCTCGTTTTTCCACCGAAACGCGCGCCACACGAGAGCGACCATTGTCGGCGACTGCGTTTATACTTTTTCAAGCGATATTCGTTTATTGTCAATTGTTACTAAAAAATATTTCCCCGTTTTTTGTGTAACTCTCATAACAGCGCAGCAGAACGTAACAAAAAAAAAAAACCCCCGTTCAAAGACCGGCCCGAGATAGGTTTATGTTCCAAGCGCGTCGCTTGATAACATGATGACCGAATTAAATAACGAGCGGTTCGACGAGATGTCCAAAAGTACCTCGGATCGCTCAGGATTAGTTTTACTCAAAATCGTGTACGTGCCTACCCAATCGATCATGACGAACGAGTTGCGGAACTTTGAATTTTCGTTTATGGTTTTGTAACCACTTCGGTTTATACAGCAGACGCTATAGCGTTGTGTACAAATTACCGCGCGAAAAATAGGTGTAATCCCGGATCCTACACATAACGTTTCAAAACTTGTTGAATATTTTCTACGCGCCGAGCTCGCTAAGCTAACATTGCAATAACATAACTGTATCGGTACAAACAACGGTACTTTAAAAACCCCGCTCGAAGCTGTACGAGTGTACATCGTAGTTACTCCACAAAAACGCATGGCCGTATTTTTTTTTTCAAATCTAACTCGAATTCGCGAGAAAAAAAACACCCGACGTTATTTTACGACACGGCGATCAGGTGATAGACAAGAAGCGCGAGGCTGGCGGGTCGTACGTGCGCAAGTTCCTGCCCAGGGAGCTGGAAGTGCTGTGCGCGATCCGACACCCGAACGTGGTACGCACGCACCGCATATACGTCGCGCCGTCCACCGTACACGTGTTCATGGACTACTGCGAGAACGGCGACCTGCTCAGCCACCTGCACCACGCCAAGACCATGCCGCGATGGCAAGCTCAGATGTTTTTTAAGTAAGCTGTGCTGTTCCGTCTTCGTGAAACGCTCTTTTCGCTTTTTCAAGCCCAACGCGTTTCGAAGAATTCGGCATAACCGTTTTTTTTTACAAACATTTTTTTCTAGATTCTGGGCGCGCCTAGACTTAGGATACCCAACCTGTAGACGGGACTACCCCAACATGTATTGATTTTTCTTTGTCGTCCGTCCCAAACTCTTTCGAGCGGTACAACGAATTCTGTTCGGTCGTTCCGTTACGCGATATTATTCCTTTTGAAGATTTCGACTCGAGAAAAAAAAAATTGCACAACCTTATTTTTCAAGTGATAAAAAGCGATTAAAACGTTTGCTGCGTTGAAAGCGGGAAAGAAAGAAGATAATTATACACCTTTTACAGTAAAACAATCATTAAAACATCTTATACGACCCGTGTACATTAATTACCATCGCTAAAGAATGCACCATTTTGTAACGAACAATAGTTTGGACACAAAAAATTATTAGATCACTTTTGGTTTATAGTGAACGACTAAGCAAATCACACTGCCACAAAAAGTTTTAACATCTATTAAAGTAAACACCTACCATTATTGTTACCGTCATATTTAGTACTAAACACAAACTGGCAATACTAATAAACGAAATAGTTTAAAATCTACAGCGGAAAAATTGAACAGGACGTTTAAACAGATAAGTCTGAAGCGTAAAAAAAACTTTAGTTCAACATAAATATTGTAACGGACCAGTGTAATTTTTGATTTTTGTCATTTTCACAGCGAATACCGCAAAAATCAACTGGATGGAAAAAAAACAGGAAAACTTATCTATTTGATTTCAAACAATTTAAATTCTGTTCGCAGGCAGATATGCGACGCCGTGGAGTATTTGCACCGGAACGACATATCGCATAGGGACATCAAGTGTGAAAATGTCCTGTTAGAAAGTATGCGACACGTGAAGTTGACAGATTTCGGTTTCGCCAGACTATGCACGGATGATCGCGGCAGACGATTAATGAGCCAAACGTACTGTGGCAGTTCGTCTTACGCCGCGCCAGAAGTGCTTCAAGTTAATATTTTTTGTTTTATTTATTTTTATTTTATAGCACCACATACATCCGCTATCTATCAAGTCAATCTTGATGTCACCTGTAAACTATTATGTGGTCTTTCCTATTTAGTGCCAACAGTAGTTTTTACCAGCAGGCAACTTATTCCAAGTCTTGACAAATAAGTTAATTCCCCGCTTAAAACTACACGCTGCAAAAATATCAAAAACTGTTGTCGAATCAAGATAGTATTGGAATATGTGCTGTTGTGTACCAAACTATTGTTTTCACGTCAGATGGTGGTCAGTGTTCTGCACTACCGTTATTTTAGGTTTTCACACAACAACACTAATATAATTTACCGCTGAAAACCAAATGTATTTTATGCGTTAGTAAAACGTTAGTAAGTATAGCATTGTGAGCGCACTGTGTCCTACTATTTTTTAAGGGCATACCATACGACCCTAAGGCCTACGACGTATGGGCACTGGGTGTAGTGTTGTACGTGATGCTGGCTGATACCATGCCTTATCCGACCTCTAACCGCCAGCAGATTGTGGCCCACCAGATGGCTAAAAAATTTTCAAGACCCAAGAAACCCATTTCACGTGAAGCATCAAAGCTCATCTCGTAAGTATTGCGTGGATTGAGATTGTCCATGTTAGTTAGTGTACCACTGTATCACTACAATGGTTTAATTTTTATATAGGTATATAAACCATTGAAATTTATAACACGTGTATAAATTCACATTGAAAAATACAATACCTATATTACTATTGTCCAATATCAATCTATATCATACAAATTGCTCTACAAATTCATTAATTTTTAAAACCTTTTATTTTTCACGTCAATGTTATTAATTTATTATCATCACATTTCGGTCTTTTTTTCACAACATTGTCAATTTTCTAGACGATACATTTGGAATTTTATAAAAAAATACATAATAATAACCTCTAATCAAATTTTACAGCACTGTTTCACTTTTTAAGACTTTCAATCATTTATCAGTAAATTGTTAAAAATTATTTGTAAAATATGAAATGTAAAATAACTCTACTAGTTTACCTAATTGAAAAAAATAATAATAAAGTAATGCAGTAAAGTAAAACATTGGGAACATTCCTACTTACACTTAAACCGGACCACAGAGACATTGAAAAGGTTGCAATTAAGTATTTTAAGGAAAAATAGGAGTAAATACTCTGTACATCCCTTCCAACTTGAGCACAACAAATAAATAAGTAGAAAAATATTATTTACAAAAAAGTTGATTAGACACTTAACATGTAAATTTTAGATTATTTTAAGCATTCAATTTTGGTTCACCTACCCAACTTTTTAAAAAATCATTATTATAATTAATACATTGATTTTTTTTTTTTTAAGAATTATTTTAGAACCAGATGTTACAAAAAGAATAACAGTGAGTCAATTAAAAAATCATCCATGGGTTCAACAACAGTGTCTATATCAAAGTCTATAATCAACAAGAGTTACACAAATCCAAAACAAACAATAAAATGTGTATTTACATAATGTTAACGATAAAATACCAAAATCTAGCTCTAAAACCAAAACATACATAATTGTAACACTAGTATGAAATGAGGAAATTGTAACAGAGACGAAAACTACACACCCAAATGTGTCAATGGTCATGACACTAACAGTTATTAAAGTATAAATTATTAAATACTGCCATAACGCCAAGTAGAGGTACCTATTTGATACATACTATGATATAATTATTGTTAACTAACACGTATTGTTAACTAAATTAGTAAATAGCTTAAATTATTTATCATATCAAAAAACTGAAATTTTTTACAACATTTACATTTGGCGTAAAAAGTAAATTAATACATGAGTAGTCTGAGAAAGTATAATATTATAGTATTATATTATAGTATTATAGTACACAAACTAACTGAAATTAAAAGAATAAAATATGTTAGTTTTAAAATTTAGAATTTTTACTTCAGACTAAAATCCGACGTTAAATTTAATTGATCATTTATTAATTGATAATGATAATTGTCAACTATTATTATTTTATAGTTATTATTTTATATTCTATGGAACGACATATTTTAATAGGTATGTTGAATTGTTTATGTTGTATGATGTATACATTTTATAAGCAAAAACGTGGCAGCTTAAGTAATACTCTGATACTTGATCTACAATTATGTATTTCCTAGTAAATAATAATCCAAGACAATATATCCACAAGATTACAAATAGGTGCTTACAAAGTACAAAAATTTTTTATAATATATTTTATACATTTATAAAATAGAAATAGTAAATCATTAAAAAATTTAATAAAATCTTTAAGTAGGTACCTTTTAGATTTTTAAATTACATTCTTGTATAAACTACATTTTGCGTAGAAAATTATAGTAAAAATTGTATAGGTACTTACCTATTAAATATAATTGTTACAAGTTAATGCAAATCAATAAAACTAATAAGGACTAGAATGATTAAATATTTAAAATATAGTTTTACTTAAATAGTACCTATGACGTAATAAAATATAAATACACATAGGTACCTAGTTATTAATGAATATTTTAAGCTGATATAAAAAAAAAATCATATATTAAAATAGGTGTATTATAAAATATTACAACTTGGTTACCTAATACAGATGTGTTATATAGGTATTATAAGATTATAACAACAAACAGGAAGACGTGTTAATGTTGTCAATATAAAATATTATATTTGTATAGTAGTTATGATACTCAAACCTAGATAGAAAACAGGTAGTTTTTACAAATACTAAAATAATTCTTACTATCAAATTGAAAATGTTAATAAAACTTTTACACAATACAAAAAAATTGCTTTAAAAACACTTTGGTATACTTACAAGTTAGAAATAAAACAATTCCAGAATCACAAATGATTATAATTCAACCCAAACCATTCCGTTTTCATTTTTGCTAGTTTTATTCTTTTTGTTTATGGTTTTTTTGAAGTCTTTAAATGACATCGGTTTTTGTCGATGTTTTGTAGGTTTTACAAAAACAGGATTTGTAACAACATACGTTCTTTGTCTTTCCAGCCTTCTGTAGGGATAATTTGAATTGATTTCGGGTAATGGTGAATATTTAGAGTAGACAGTTTTGTTTTTTTCAGGAAATTTTTTCTTACTATTTGATAAATGATTACTATTGAATTTAGAGGAAACTTTTGGAAGTTTATTGCTACGGCCATTTTTTTGATCAAACCAAAAAAACATTATGATTAGTTAAACACTTAGTTGATTTTCAAAAAAAAAAGTTGTAAAATAAGTGATCCGCACACGGTAGTAATAGTATATGACTAATAGTTTTATACCAAATTATTAATCCAATCAACAATCCACGTACCTCTACCCAATAAAAAACATTTTTATTTATTAATTCAATCTAATTTGATCACCATAGAAACTTGCAAACTAGATGTTTGTTACTAGTAGCAATAAGCAATCAATAAAAACTAAATAGTAATAGTATGAACTGAAAGTGCTTCAAAAATACAAACACAATACACTAGTATAATAGGTACTTACAAAAAGTAATGTGAATACAATAATTATGCAGACGGATAATCTTGTGATAGCCAGTGGTGTCAATGACCAATGTGTGTATTCAAATTAAGTTGAAACGTCACTTTAGTACCAAAGTAATAACTATGGTACGTTGTAGGAATATTATTGTGTTAAAATTATTTATTATGTAATATAAAAATCCTGTAGTTAAACATTTCAATTGTGTCGACTGTTTATTTATATTGAAAATGTCAAAATAGTGGTCAAAATACCTCCTCTCTAGGGCGGCTGTAATTTATAGTTCAAATTAAAACATTTACACATTACTAAAACACGTGAAGTACAATCGTAATAATAATTTCAATCATTTTTGAGGTAAATATAGAGCCTTGAAAGTTTGAATCTGTTAATTATTTGACACACTAGGCACGCTCAGAATCATTATTTTTAAAAAGAATGATTTATCATAGCTTATAAAACATCTAAGTACCTAATTACACCTTTTAAACTAGTGATAAACCAACTGCATCAACTATACAATTATGTTATTATTGTGCAATCTAGGTACCTACTAAAACAGTTACAACATAGGTACAAGAAATTTAATAATATTTGGAAATGTCGTGTTAAATCTTTGAAATTATACTCAGTAGTGTGGCAAACATAACAATATGATTCATCTAGATATTAGATGGATAACGACATATAATAAGGTCCGGCGAGTTTGTGATTCATCTCTGCGAAGTGTTAGTAGCGTTAAAGATGAGTCGAGAAATTAATTTTTCCAACGTAAGCCATTTTAGCGTTTTGGTATGGTAGGTATACCTGCTAAGAATAGTGTAAATCTACAGAAAGGCGGAAAGACTGAACTCTGAACAGGAGGATGAGAGTGAAATAATGATCGGAACTTATTTTGTGACAGCCAGCACGGGTGGTTTTTAATAACTTTGACAGCAGCACTGTCGCACACAGTTAAGTTTGTAAATTCTAACGAAGCTAAAGGGTAAGTAGAACCATGGAGTGCGGTAAGACCAACCGTGTTGTATGGTTCGGAGGGTATGAGAATGCTTAGATGGATGAGTGGAGTAACCGATGAGAAGACAGAATAAGAAAATAGTCTTATCAACGGTGGATAAGATGAGGGAAAACAGACCGTGATGGTCGTTTGGACGTGTAATGAGGAGAGAAAAAACCGATGCGATCGGTTATGAAAATGAACGTTAAAGGTAAAAAAGATGTAAGACCAAAAAAAAGAGATGGATGGAAACAACTGAAAAAAATATGAGGATTGCGTACGTGTGCGTGTTGGGGATGAAAGGGAGAAAGGAGAAATTGATGTTTGGGTGAACTATAAAAGAATTCCAAACATCGATGATATTCGGTAACGTGTTTCTGCGTGGTAAACAATGATCCGAGGTTTACCTGAGCTTTAGGGGCCGTGCAGCTCCTCTGCCGGTTCCGTCCGGGGTGAAACAAGTGAGAAAAAAAAAACGAAACGCTTGAAATGTTGATCGCGGAAAGTCAGCAAGTTGTTGGCGCAAACTTTTCGAACGAGTCGCGAAAATCGAAATCGACGCTCGATGGTGTTTCGCCACCGATAACGGACCGCGTGATAAGGACGAAAACAAGAAAACCGCTGATAACGTGAAATCGTTCGCGTGTGTTATCGCGACGACGAGACTAAACTCCGGAAACCGCCGGTTCGCACCGATTTTCTCGGTTCGCTACCTTCGAGCTGACCACAGAAATGTCGCTGTAAAAATACTAAGAATCTGTTTTGATTTTCAAGAAGACACACGCGTTCGGTGGTGTCGCGGATTTTTGTCGTTTGCGAAATCGCACGTCGTCGAAACGCTCGTGGACACTATAAAATATCGTCACTGGCACCGGTGCGCGTCGGTTCGTTGAAAACTCTCGAGTTCCCGTTTTATTTATTAACCTCACAAGCCGATAGTCGACGTCCAGAACTCGGGTGGTTTGCCAAATAACCGACATTGCCGGGGACGGATGAAAGTCGGTTAGGATCGTCGAATCGTTATTATCTCGTGGCCGTTCAACAGCCCGCGACGAATGCCTTCTTCTGACGACCCGCGACAGACGTGCGGTTCTCGTACATTTCGGCTATAGTAATTGCCGGCGACGTTTTGACTTCCGAGACACTGCGAAGTAAGTTTTGTACCTTGCGCAATCGGTTGGAACCATAGACCTGTAAACTTAGTTTACAGGTCTATGGTTGGAACAGCCGACGGGGGCGTTTTATTTAATTTTTAAGTATTTTTTTTGTTCACGGCGTTGAGACGACAAAATAATCTGTCAACGACGCGCCGCTTTGATCTCGAGACGCTCGATTGTTTTCCTATCGGTGCTTGACTTGGAATTTTTTTTTTTTTATTTAGCCGCGTTCCCCTACAACGTTTTTTTTTCTAAATCAAACACTGTCGATTACACAACTTGTACCTGCTTTTATTTTGCCAACTATTTTCGCAGTCGTTTTTAACTGTTTTTGCTTAAACGTATAAAAGTTGATGAATGGCCGTAAACTATAGGCGCTTAAAGAACCGACCGAAAATTTTCACCGACAACACCAGTATCAGTCATCAGACGGTACATCCCATGGACGCTGTTTGGGTGTGCTTTAAAAAAAAATTCCCAAAAACATGGGAATCATTGTATTAATATATCATATTACCTCTGCAAATTATCCTAGTGGCGCATAGGTACTAACCTATGATACTTACGACTAAAATTGTTGTACATACTAAATTCCTGTCGATCGGTGTTTGCTCATTTTATTGTTAACTTTAAACCAAAGTAGTTATACCTTTTAAAACCAGTATGCATACATACTTTTTAGTTATTGAATAATATTCCCTGTGCAAGTAGGTGTATAAAAAAAGTCCGTGTTAAACGGTTTCTTAAAAAAACTTAAATTAGTATTTGTTCTCAAATTCCCTAGAAATCACCGAAATTGTACGTCTTAATAAATTGCCAACATCTGACCAACACCGTATTGGTATTGCCTACCAATTTACTTTGTAAATTATTAAACTCTATCTTAATTTTTGGATATTCGAGTACGATTGTTTAACTTGTTGTTTAAGGTACCCAGAGATGGGTGGTATAATTTCAAGTTAAAATAATTTATTATTTTTTTTTTCTACAAAAGATTTTAGTTTTAAAAATAAATTTAGGGATTTTAAACCAGTCACAAGGTAGTCAAGGTACCTTCTATTATAAGCTTCTTTTTTAATGCAATATTTATTTTAATAATGATCTATTGTTAAGATGGTGTGTTAATACTATAATAATATTAAAAGGAATTAAATAATAAATAGGTGCCCAGATAATCTATAACAACATAATTATAGTTTGATCAACACAATAATCAAATAGTCTTATAATTTGAACGACATTAAATATTTAATTTATTCAAATAAAAATTGTTTTTATTTTTATCACTTTAAAGTGATGGATGACTAGTTATTTTAAAACTTAAATCATCAATAATATTGTCAAGAATAATAGGTGTATTGAACTTTTTTTAATATTTAGATGTATATAGTATTGACTAATCATTGTTCAATGTTTCCAAAACAAATATACTTTATTTCGGTATATTCGTCCATACCGTGGTGCGAACCTTCTCTTCCTAGACCGGATTCTTTGACCCCTCCAAATGCTGCTTCTGTGGACGATATTATACCTTCATTCACGCCGACCATTCCGACTTCTAGAGCCTTTGCAACTCTCCAAACTTGAGACAAATCGTTTGAGTAAAAATAACCGGCCAACCCTCTGTTTGTACTATTTGCTATCTTCAAACCTTGCTCCTCCGTGTCGAACTCGATGCACGTCGCGACCGGTCCAAAAACCTCTTCCGTATAGCAGGCCATGTCCTCAGTGATGTTTGTGATCAATGTCGGTTCATAAAACCGTTCGCCGAAACTTGAAGCGCGTTTACCTCCGGTGATGATATTTGCTCCTTTGTTCTTGGCGTCGTTGACTATTCGATCGACTTTTTCGATCTGAGCCAGATTTATCAACGGCCCCAAATTCACACCACAAGTGCTGCCATCACCCATGACCAGTTTGTCCATAGCCGCTTTCAACTTCCGTACGAATTCGGCGAACACTGGTTTTTGAACGATGAATCGATTGGCGCTAACACACGTCTGTCCACAGTTTCTGAACTTTGAAGCCATGGCTCCAGCGACTGCTTTGTCGACGTCGGCTCCGTTAAACACCACGAAAGGGGCGTTTCCTCCCAGTTCCAAGCCAACTCGCTTGACCGTGCCGCTGCATTGTTTGTACAATAGTTTTCCCACCTCGGTGGAGCCAGTAAACGATATGCCGTAAATGTCTGGACTCTCGCACAACAGTTTACCGACTTCCGGAGTGTTTGCCCGCGACGCAGTCACTATGTTGAACACGCCTTTCGGAATGCCCGCTTCTTCTGCGAACTTTGCCAGGACCAGTGCCGTGATCGGGGTGTTTTCGGCCGGTTTTATCACGCACGTACACCCCGCGGCCAAAGCGGCACCGGCCTTTCTGGTTATCATCGCTATGGGAAAGTTCCACGGCGTGATGAGGCCCACGGGTCCGAGCGGCTGGCGGATCATCAGGATTTCTTTGGACTTGACCGGACTCGGAACGTACTCGCCGTACGTTCGCCGCGCTTCCTCGGAAAACCATTCGACAAACGAATTGCCGTAGGCCACCTCGCCCAGCGATTCCGGCAGCGGTTTTCCGGCCTCGGCCGTCACCACTTCGGCCAGATACTCTTTGTTCGCCACCAGGATGTCGTACCATTTTCTCAGCACGTCGCTTCTCTCCTTGGCCGTCGTCTTTTTCCACGTCTTGTACGCCTCGTTCGCCGCGTTTATGGCCACCTGCGCGTCCGCCGCGTCCAGATCCGGCACGTCGGCGATGGTCTTTCCGGTGGCCGGGTTGATCACGCCAAAAGTCTTACCGGATCTCGCGTCGCACCATTCGCCGTTCACGTAGGCCTTGGTGGGCCACGTCGAACAGTAGTGCCGTTGAGCGCACATCGTCAGCGCCGATCTGGCCGCTGGCCGCAAACTTACTAGAAGAAACATTTCGTTTTATTTTAACTGCCTGTATATTATTATTAGTAGTATCTATCTACTACTACGATTATCTACTTAATTAGACGTAAATAAAAGGCCAAAGGTTTAACGAGCAAATTATTAAATCGGATTGTGCGAAAAACGCGTCATACCTAAGCATGATACGCGCGTGCGGCGACTGCTTCTAAAAAATTTAAAAATTGGCTGCCACTCCGATTTGAAATGTTCTGGGCGGTGTTGTCCGCTGTTGTCGTCTCTCCGCTGCTGTTCGGAAGAAGATAAGAGTAGTAGTAGTAGTATATAGTTTAATCAATAACGGAGCGAGTTCTGGGCGGGAAAGTGGGTGGCTCTACTCCGGCTCCCCTTCGTCACACACCTCGCGAGTGCGGTTTTTAGTGTTGCCAACACGTGCGTGATTTTTTGAACGAACAATGATTTCCAAACGTAATAATTAAAACGATTTCCGTTCTGTCGATTAGAAAATCGATTAAAAATTCTTTTTTATTCGCCAATAATGATTTTTAATCGGAGAGTAGTAATTAATAAACAAACTTAAAAGTAAAAAAATTAATTTTTCGCGGCAAGGTTTTGTTTGTTTTAAAACAAAACGTACCAACAAGTTCTACTGTTATTATTATTTTTTCTTAAATTAGTGTAAAAAATTAAAAAACTCGTTGAATAAAAAAATTGATTTGAGCTGTTCGTTTTTTGTTAGTATAAATAAACATTCGGTGTTGTACCATTTTACCATTATTAATATAACGCGTATAGAGTTCACATCGTATGTGTGACCCTTTTGTTCTTTGTGACATTATTACACTTCCTCATTAAATTCAGCCGATGGGACGGCGGAGGCATCACACACACATATTTTGTTTGATTGGCTTGAATAATAATAGAGCAAAATGTTTGCGTAATAAAAAAATATAACTACGTACTTGTTCGGTATTAAACACGCACCTTACTGTATTGTGTATTACCTATTTGAAAATTACCGACTTTTCGCGTTTGTTTTTTATGTTTTTTATGTTTAAAATACGAAGCACTATAATACAGTTACCGGTGTAGTTTTTTCAAGAACAATCCACAGGTTGAATCAATTTAAACATCTCAATGTCCTAAGAAATGTTGAAATTGCTGTTTTAACTATTCATATAGAAACTTCTTATATCAACTTTAGATGTTTTTCCATTCTTCATTAATTATGAACAACCATTTGTCGAAATAGAAGTTCTTGAACTCTATTTATAATTTGAAATTTTTTTTTTTTACTTTACTATACATTATTTATTTTATCATTTTGGTGCCATTAATCTTGCTACGATTTTAGTCTGTCAGTTGAACAAACATTCAACTTATTTATTTTTAGTAATTGAGTTTTTTTACCTCAGTAAACGGTTTTATTGATTTAAGTTGAGTGTTAGGTATGTTTCGTTGAACAAATCAATGTAATGACGTATTATCAAACAAGTTATTTTGTAAAATAATTAAGTAGGTACTATCTTAAATACTTAATACCATTTAATAACAAAGTGATAAGTGCCTACAATTTGGTTAGCTATTATAGAGTATACATTTGAAAATAATCGTTGCTTATATATTACTAAAAAAAACTGTACTTACGACATAGATATCGATGAGGAGAATGAATAAAGATAAATAGTACTTATACAAATACCACAGTTGTGTTTAAACTATCGACAATAATTTAATGTTCAAGTTGGGCTTACAGCAACAATATATTGTTCCTTATGATTTGGTGCGTCTCGCAAGTCCTATATCAACTTAAAAATTATTAAATTTATAAACCACAGACTCGCCACTACTAATTTGATAAAAATTCTCCTGCCATCAAAATGTATAACCTAATTAAAATTGTTCAGAAAAAAAACAAATTTTTGTAAGTCAAATATTTTTTTAATTGACTCAAACAATTGATCGAATTTCAGTTATCTATCTACCTAATCAGTTCAAGTGAACCTTGCGTTTACATACCTGCGTATATTAATAAATTATAACTAATATACCTAACTAAAACATCTTTTTAGTTCTCTGTTTACATTAAGCATTTAGAATTGTATTTGCATACGCGTTAAATTAATGTGGGTGATTATGCGGTTACCTATTTTAAAAATCGAATTATTTAAATAAAATAATCTGACACAGGTACCTATATGAAAATAAATATTTTTTACTAATTATAAAATGATTATCAACTTTAAACTTGATTTTTAGTAAATGTAACTAAAAAAACTATTACAAATTAAATGATTGTTTCCAATTGTAGGTATCGACCCATTCAATTTCTTTAGGTTGGTCAGTTTCACTTAGTTTGATTTTTAATTAGTATTTACTATAGGGAACATAAAAAAAAAAAACGTGAAATTGATTTTAACTTGTTGAGATTATCTGAGAAAATTCTGAGAAAAAATCTTTATTAATCTCTTATAAGTTCCAATAAAAAATATTAAATCTAGTATTAGGTTCCTGCATGTTAAGTATAATACCTATGAAAAGTGATATCAGATTATGAGTCAATCTAGACTTAAGCTAAAAATTAACTTAACAGTACATAAATAATTAATTGCCATGTTTATTATGTATTACCAATCTCTAATAATTATGCTCTGAAATATAGATATGAATCTGCACTAATGTCTAATGTAGTTGTAAACCACATACACTTAGACTTATGAAAATTGTTTAAACTTATAATACTTATAATAATTAAGGGATTAGATAGATAGACAATAGTACAATCAATAATATATCCAGAAAAGTTTAAAACAGTGACACTGGCACGTACACATAGTTTAGTTTTTAATTAGTTGTATAGTACTTTAAAATGGTTAAAATAAGGATTGTGTTGATATTAATTGACATAAGCCTGTACCTCCCCCTGAACACCAGTCATTATAATATTTGTAAAATTTGTACACCAACCGCCCACTTGAATTTAAAATCTAAATAATTTAACAAGTGTAGCTATTAGAATTAGATAGTTGTGATTTATTTTTTAATTCGTATTAATCATTAAATTTTATTTTTTAGATATGGACCTGATTAAGAAATATTTCAAGAATGAGTTTTTGTTTCCTTTGGGTCAGTCACGTTTAAATCATTTACAATTTGCCAGACATTTGCTTTGTATTTATATAGAAATTTTTTGTTTAAAGTTTCAGATTATGCCGCATATTATGTTCAATACATCAATGAAAAACCAGTGTCTTCAGTTCTAGCTCCTATGACATTTATTATATTCTGTTACTACATTTACATCTATGTAAGGAAATTTTACCCAATAGGTGTAAACTGCTGGTTTTGCAACACCAACTTTAAGGTGGCCTTTGAAGACCGATTTGAATATACATGCATTGAATGTGGACAGTTCAATGGCTTTAAAAAAGCAAGTACCTACTATATTGCATTTATAATATATATATATTTTTCTGCTATTTTTGAACCTGATATAATTTGTAATGGATGTGTTTATTTTTTTTTTAGGATGGAAGCTATACCAAAATAATACCTGAACAGCATGATCAAAGGTACAACCGTAAAGCTTTTACTGTAGTCCAAAATGATGTCGAAGAAAGCAAAAATGGATTATGTCATAAATGTAATATCATTCAAGAAATGAAAGTAAAACAGTTAGCATCTTTTGTCCCCACTACAGAAAAAAACTTTGACCGGGAAATAGAAAAATTCAAGTAATTATTATTAATATATTTGTGTTTGTAGTACACCTAATTATTACATTATGTTTGCAATCATTTTGTAGGGAACTGTTAGAAAAATCATTACAATTGTGTTCTAAATGTAAGCTGTATACAAAAAAAGTATTATTGGTGCAAGAACAACGCTACAATTTAAAATCACTTTTAATGAACAATCCTTTGGTAATTTCAGTATAACTTGTTTATTCGGTCATTTAATTTGTATTAATACGCCACAATGTATGTATTTTAGGTTAAAGAAGATGTTGTTAGCAACTGGCCAAATATTTGCTCTTTGTGTCTGTCTATTGCTGTTTTTCTACTGTCTGCTGAAAACTACTTACTTCGTTGGGCTGCTCAATATGTAGACACGTCAATGATTCACGACACCGCTGTTATGTATTCCCCATTTGTAGTGATGACTAGTCTAATTATTGGTACATCATGTCAAGCTTACCAATGTTTAAAGGCAATGAATAAATTGAATGCTTTGATCATGCTTCTGTGGGCACTACAATTTGTTATAAACGATTTTGAAATCATTGATAAACTACAACTAAAGGTATTTTTAAGTCAAACAATTTTTTAAATAACTTTAATTTAATGTACTTGAATTTGTTTGTTTAGCTTGTTGTTTCTGTGTTTGTTACACTTCTATCCACATTTTTAGTACTTGAAAATATGAGAAACAAACCAAAATACCAACAAAGTAGCTTTGCATTGGAAAATAAAAACTATAAAGCTCCAAATTACTGTGATATAAGGTACTGTGTTATAAACTTATATTATAGAACCATGTTCTCTTTTGTGTTGCTGTTTTATGTTTTACACGCACGTAATACAAATTTTAGGGATGTAGTGAAACAGACCTTGTTAGAATGAAATGAAAAATTATTTTACTACGTTCTCAATTATAAATAAATTATAAAATAATACTGAGTCAGCACTAATTCATTTTATTTGTTTATTTATGTTTATGAGAGATACTGAGTGTAGGAAGTGTTTAGGTACAAAGATTTTTTTGTATTGTATTCGATTTATACCAATTTCAAGCGCATTGAAAAACGCAGAAAATTGAAAATTTTAGTTTTATAGTTTTTTTTGTTTAACAAAATCTTATATTTTCAATTACAAAAAGACTTGATATTTCTACTTAATACAAGCTTACTAACCAGCATCATTAAATCTTATTCTTGGTTTAAACATTTTGATTGGTAATCAATTCACACTGTTTTTGTTCTTAGACGTATATTATCATTATTTTGAATTTTGATCATTTATATATTTAGTCTTTTTTTTTTTTTTGTTTTTCAAAACCTTTTTAAATAAATTGAAATTTATACTTATTATGGATATGTGAAATACAATCAGTTGAATCATAATTTTCAAATTTCAAGTATTAGTATTACAAGTATTCTATATAAGTTAAATATAGAATTCTGAATTTCCAATATTTTGTTTGAGTATTTTGCTTACTGATCTCACTCTGAATTATTATTTTTGTAAGCAATGATTTATCATTACTCTTTTACTCTATCTCTTTGTTAAACTACTTCTTTAAAACAGTGTCCCCACCAACGGCTAGTTAATCATTTTATTAAAATTATAATTTTATTACATAATATGTGTTTATGTTGTATGTTCATTTATTATTTACAATACAAAGAACATTATATTATATAAAATGAAATAAACTATAATAACTATAATAACTATAATAAAAAAGTGATGAAGAATAGGTCGACAGAGTAAATTATAAGGGACATCTGTAAGAAATAGTGAAATAAATTTTATTAAAATCTACTAATCAGTTTTAGTAAAAGTTGTGTGTTACCAAAATCACGGTTACGGGAAACTCATTTTGTATCTGGACCAACTAATGAGTTCATTGTGCGTCTCCCAAAATTCAAAGTCGCTCGAGTACTTAACCAAAAAATATTTCTTGAAGCCATTCCTGAGTCTGTTCAGTATACAACCAGAGACGAGTATGATTACGACATACAATATATGATCTGCCGAGATAACGGTACGTTATTTACTACCAGTTAGAAGTCATGTTTCTGTATCTTTCTCACACTTGTATACTTAAATTGTAATATTACTAAGTTCAATTAGTGTAAAAAATTCTTAAAGACTTCCAGATTTTCATGTAGTACTTATCTATTTAACTTAAATAATTGGTTTTTATTGAAATTTTAAAAACCAAAATATTTCTGATATAATATTTCCTTCCGTGCATAATTGCTTTAAACTAAACATCTTATTCGCTGTATATAGATTTGATTAGATGCTAAAAGTTTGTTGTTAATTTGTATTTTACACAAGGAATGTTTCACTTATCTCAATTTTGTATTATTAATTAATAATTGTTTTAACTTGAAGTTAACAAAGTATAATAACACGTAATATGTATGTAGGTCTAAAATATTTGTGTAATTATAAATGTTTTTGTGTTGAAAATAATTTAAATAGGTATTCACAAAGCGTACTTTTTTTTTTTTAACAGTTTTTTGCAATTCTTAATGTATGCTTTTTTTTTTGTATGAATTTTAATTTTTTTTTCGCTAATCTTAACTGTTGAGGACAACATAGTCTTTAATGTGATGGTTGACTTATAAAACAAAATACTACTAAATAACTCTACTTATAGCAGATATTATACTATAATGTTTACTATATTATGTGGTTAGTGCCTCGGTTTCTTATGAACATTTTAACTTGACGTACGTAAAGTGTTTATTTTAATTTGTTTTATTTGTTAAAAATTAATAGATTGTTAGTATACCGATTTAAGCATTGACAATCTGTACTAATTATTATATTACTATTATAGTACATTTTAGGGACACTAATAAAAGTCTTATATTATTATGACTAACGGTGGTTATTATCAGCAAATAAAGTTCTTGAAGGGGAGGGAATAAATAGACATTATTAACAGCAACAAAAAAAAAAAAAAGATCAAGTATAATGATTAATAATTGTTAAAATGTATTTTATTAGAATAGTGTTTATAACCTACACTTTTGTGTAAATAACATATTAAATTTTTAATATTCATATTTGTAAAATAATTCTATTTGTGTTTTAGTTCAAATGAATCGATTAAAAATGGCGACAAACCAGAAATGATGGACACTGATTGTGCCGACGAATCTCTGAATAGACTGAAAAGGGTTTATTCTAAATCTGTCGATAATTTATTTGAGGGTTTGAAACTTAATGACAACCATAGAAATTTTAAAAATAACATCATTCGACCGCAAAGATTTGCAATTTCTACAAAACGTGACAAGGTGTTTGGGTATGCAGAGTCTTCTCCTGGACACTTTTCATCGTTTTCCACAAAAGATGATTTGGAATTCGACACCCATAGTGTGCACTCTCAACCAATTTATCGATCCCACTGCTCGTCGCTGTGCCATCAAACCGCTCCGTCGTACGCTTACACGCCGCCATATGTCTCTCATCCTCCCAATTATCACCCGTGCCTTATGAACTTGTCGCAATCATCAAACACTTCAAACATGCAGCAACAACCTTTGGAGTTGCAGAAGATGCTGATATATTCGATTCCTGGGATAGTATTGTTTTCTCTTCAATGGTACCTATTATACGACATTAAAGACTTCATGAAACAAAAGTGATATTAGATTAATTTTTTTTTAATTATAGTTATCGTATTAATCATTCTTTATTTTAGACGAGATTTTGTAAATATCAACTGTTGTACTTATTCCGCTATTATATGTAGTTATTATTATTACTGCACTTGTTGCAAATTGTGTATAAGTAGTGATCCTGTAATAATTGTGAGGAAAGACTAATAAATATAAATGTAATTTTTTTTTTTTTTTTCCATAAAGCACTGTGTATGTATTGTTAATGTAATTGTTTTATAGACAATAAACCAGATTTTAACGTTATTTATTGATAAGAATAATGTGTTAAGGTACCAGCGACAGAAATTTCTAAATTTTGTAAATTATAGTTTAAGAGGACGAATAAATTTTTTTTTTTTATAATGAGTTTTCATTTTTTGGGTGTGGGATCATTTGAAATAGCAATAAAAGTGCTTGTTTGATATAACGACAAAATACAGAGTGGGTGGTACTTCATAATATGCCATGGAACGTCGTGTTGTTTTATGTAAAAATACCTGTAAAAAAAAAAAAATACAATAAAATACTTGACCGATGTTAAGTTTATTACTGATACAAATTTAGCTTATACCACTTACAATTTTCTCACAATATTTGTAAAATAAATGTAATTAGTAAAATAGCTCTGACATTAATTTCAAACAATTTTGTCAAAAACTACTGTTCTACAAAATTGTATGATTTTTTTTTTCGTTTCAATTTAAATCTATGAATTATAATATAATATGACGTATTTAATAATGTAATTTTCAATTGACTAGTGAAAAAGAAATTAAGTTGACTGGTTGTCACCATCAAAAACTGAAGTTCACTTTAGTGAAGCAAGTAATGATAGTAATAACCCGACCTCGAGCGTGTTAGCAAGTATTTGTGTGGTCTTTTTGATGTTACCTTCACTTATGGTTTTAGTATTTTGACTTTTATCGCATGTTAATGTTTCTGGTTAAATATGAACTGTTTGGTGTATTTAAATAGTATAACCATCGTGCTAGTGGTTACAATTTTCTACAAAACTAATTTGAAGTGTCAAAATGGCCGAACAGTGTCTTACTAACTACAAAATTAAATATCAAACATTCAAATGTGTTGACATAAAGTGCCATATTAACTACGAACTAAAAAGGGTGCATTTGAGATTCCAAAGACTCTTGATGTACTACTTATTGGGCATTTTGGTTTATTTTTTTATTTTAAATTATGTTTAATTAGAATTGATTTTTAGTTCAAACATAGGCGTAAAACATAAAACATTTTTATGGTTTTATGCAAATATGTTCATATTGTAATAATATCATTTTATAATGTTTGTTTGTTTTATATTATATAAATATTATTATTTTTTTACTATAGTATACATATTATTGAACTTGATATCTATCACAATATACAGGTGTATGTAAATAGGTCAATTTTTTTTTTTTTTTGATACCGATTATAATGGACTGCCAAGTTGTTCGATGTACCTACAGTAAATTGTTTAAAGAATATTACAATTATTACATTTTTCTTAACCAGTAGCTATCGTAGGGACAAAAACGTTTTCTTTTTTTTTTGTGCATCAAATTTATATCTGAGAATACAAGTAATTTTTGGCCAAAAAAAAAGTGCAAACATTTATTTGCTCCTAGACGCCTTAGAGTATTATTATGCTGCCGCCACTGTTCTTAACCGACCTTTTACATTTCAACATTCCAGACTTACTTATTTAAATTAGGTACAACGTTACAAAAAAGCTTTGTATTTTATTAAAAAAGGAACCTTAATTTTATTTAAATTATTATTTACACGTTCATAATGCGCTTAAACGTATGTAATACTATCAAGTATTTTTTTCACTACTTATAAATTATATTAGACGGTGATTGATTTAATTTGTGTTATGATGGTACTTAAGTTCACCTCTGTCAGGTACTTATTATAGCTGTTGATTTTCATGGAGGCGCATAACGCGACAAACTAATTTTTTATTTAACTCTAAATATATGTTAACTCGGATGAAAAGTAGATAAACCAACACAATAGTATGGTTGGTAAGGTTTTCTATTATTTGAAAATATTGTTTATCACCCTTTAAATCGAATTCAATCCAAATTGTGCGGCTGACATGGGTTATACCACATCAGACTTCAATAACGACGCCAGATAAAAAGAACCCGTCCTCAATTTATCGTTATATTTTATATCAAATAGTCGTCACCAGTAGATTGTATTTCATTGTACGGTTAATTCAATACTGGTGTATTATCATAAATACCTACTAGACCCGTAAAATTGTAATTAGTGTAATATTATTTTTTTACTGACATTTAATACCAAAACACAAGTTTTACAGTATAATAATATTAAGTATATTTTATTTTTATTTAATGTATACAAGTATTGTTGAAAATATTTTAACTCTATATTTTGATCGCTTAAATTTAAAACTGAAACACTTCAGCATATTATTATCATTGAATGACAAAAACATCAATAACAGTATGCAAAAAACCAGTGTGCGCAAAAAAAAAACATAATAGTAGTAATAATAATTATAACTATCTCTTAAATCTAATACACAATTTGGTCAACGTCAGAGACAAGTTTGAACCAACTCTGAGGACAGGCTGAACAAATGAGAAAACCCGTAAATATTGTAGAATGTTTGTGTACTTACGATTGAAACAATGCGATAATAAAAATAAAACAATTTTTGTTAGTTGTAAAATTTTGATTTGATGTGTTATTAATTTAAAAATTAAGAAAAAAAAAAAAAAAATTAGTCGTTGAAAATTGGAGACTAGTAATTATTGAGCTGAGTACCGCGACGTAACGTTAAAAGAGAGAGCCAGACTGAAACTGTACCGAGCTATGGCGAGAATGATCATACACAATTATTTAAAAGGATCGCACAAGTTAGGAACTCCACAACTAAGGAACTTGTACCCACCTAACTGTAAAAAAAATGAAATGCAAAATGGTTTACCGCAGTGTTAAATAATATTAAAAAAAAAAAAAAAAATGAAATATAATTGTATAATGTTTGATATATTATTGAAAAATCATTTGTTTTTTTGTCCTTTGTTTCG
>CM029362.1:5683142-5699779 GCA_017140985.1 Hormaphis cornu | reverse complement strand
TTTTTAGTGCAACGCAGGTGTACGCATCATCATACGCATTACGCGCGTGTTGATTATTGTGTACGCGAAAACATTCAGCCAGTTTATTCGTCGTTTCCGCGGTAATAGAGTACGACAATGGTTTTTTATATTTTTCCGGTTTAATTTTACCCAGACGGACGAATTTTGCAGCAAAAAAAAAAAGCCGTAGTAGCGACTACGCTTTGGGCGAGTCAGTTCAGAAGTTATACGCATTATTTATTTATATACGCGAAAGCGACGATGAAAATACGATTATGCTGAGACCTGAGAGCGAGCTCAGTTGTCTGGTAAAAACAATTTTTTACAGTAAAAACTTTTCCGTACCTGTTTTAGTATCGTGTTAAAAGTTTCAGCCGATCAGTATTTTGGATCGAAAAAGTCGATGTGTTGAATACGCGTTCCCCGCAATTATTTGTTCCGCCCGTAAGAAATACACGGCAACGACGAAATAACAACGTGAAACCAAAATCGTGCGAACCAATTTTCTAAAATTTTTTAACCGCAAGGTGTAAAACCCGTCTTGTTTAGATTGTATTAGAGTTTCGAACACGAAAACTAGAGGTTTTATGGAATTGCCGTAAAATAACAAATTTAAAAGTTCCATAACTCCCTCGAAAATGATGATCAAAGTCGATTGAAATTTCAGCAGTAAACTCATAAAACACAAAAATAAATGACATATATAAATTTCGAAAATCGGGACGTTTTCGTTTTTTGCTCATAGCTTCAAAAATAAACAAACATTTCTAAAAACGCTTCAAATAAAGTACCGTCTCGGTTCAATTATCTATTTTTTAAAATCGGAGCATTCTTTCTGCTAGAACAAGGGTCCACAGAGAAAAAAAAATATTATTGTAAAAACAATTCGTTACTCTTCGCTAACGTTCAGAATCCAAAAATGTCACATTTTACCCAGAATGTTTTTAGGAACATTTTATTCTAATATGTATAGGTATCTATAATATAATGTCTGGAAGTAGGATTTTGATGATTTTATACTATTTGTTTCTGTATGATAGAGGAGAGTAAAATATGATTATTACGCGCAATTTACGAAACGCCCATAATTCGTAGAAAAAACTATTTTTTTACATTAGTTAAAAAATAACAACTTTTTTCTAGGGATTAGAGAATTTACAACAACGGAACATCTATACATTATTTTGGATTTTTAAAGACATAAAAACATCATATTTTAAAGTGTTTTAATAGAATACATAACATAGGTGAATCCCCGACCTCTAGTATAATGTCTATAGCAAACTGTACGGTCTACGATCCTACCTACTTACCTACTTGGTACTTATAAGGTAATTGGACCAATAATAAAGTTAATTAGGTATAATATTATTAAACGAGTACTAAATTATACATTATATACTATACTTTCAAAATTTTTCAGCCACATACGCGGGAAAAATAATAAGGATAATTTTCAGATCGTATTTAATAAGACTATAAAGGTTTTATGAAACGCGAAAATAGATTAATTTTAACACGTCTGAGGTTCTGTGAACTAAACGAAAATAATTGGTCCAGACTGATTTCAAAATTCGTTTGTTTGGTAGGTGTATTCGGTGTAAATTTGTACTTTTTCGATTTTGGATCGTAATATTAAAAAAAAAATAAACAAACAAACGATTATTCGAAAATACTTTAAGTACAGAACCATCTGTTTAGCTCCAATTAGGTAATTTATTCTTTGAGAAATTATAATAGTTTACTGAAATTAGGAGCAATTCTAATTTCTACTTACGTAGGTACCGTCTTATCCGGAAAAGTGAACACAAAAACAAAAAAAATCATGTATTGTTTTAAAATCAATATACATCGCCATCAATCTCGCTCCACTTAGAAACTAGAAAAAAAAACTTTAAATACGTTTATTTAATTACTCAATGGCTGTATTCATATGTAAGTACTAAGTAGTTATGATCTATAAAAATTTATCCATTTTAATGTGCACGAGAAAAGCAGTTACTCACATTACATTTCGGTAAGTAGGTACCCATTGGTATTCTGCGATTTAAAAGTATTTTTTGACTCGATATAATTGTACTTAAAAATGTTGCACTTCACAGTTACTTATAAACAACCAGAATTTATCAAATTTCTTTTTGGCCCTGGATTGTATCCATCCGGTATGGTCTAGTGGCTAGGATACCTGGCTTTCACCCAGGAGGCTCGGGTTCGATTCCCGGTACCGGAATAAGTTTTTGACAATATTTTTCAATAAACTAACTCTTTAGTATAATAATTTTTCGCTTTTTAATCGCGCCCATGTATATTTTATACGTATCCATAGTGAAACATTGATTAGTTATACAAAACGTCATGTTGTAGTTATTGTAAATAATAATGTAACTCATTTTTAATTTACTTTTAGTATTTCCGTAAGATAAAGTAACTATGATGTGGTTGTATTAGAAATCAGTTGATTAAAATATCAACCGAGTTATAAAAATGTTACTTGAAAGCATTAATATAATATATATTGTATTGTAATATAGTGCCCGGAAAATAATCTTTCCGTCAATTGGATTATTATTTTTTTTCAAAAATTATAGTAGAAGTAACAAACCAACATATTATAATATTTAATTCAGAAAGTCTGAAAAAAAAATAAATAAATAAATGAAATGTATGTATAAAACAAATAATAAAACGATTGTTTTTTATAATATAATAGTTCGCTTATTATTCCTTCCCAGTGCAGTGACGCGATTTTAAGTCGTCCGCGGAACGATTTTGAAATATTATTCGACTTTTGGATCATATTATACAACTCAAAAAATAATCAAAATAATAAGCTTAAGTCGGTATACCGATACAACAGTACCAAACAGACCGATAGGTCTACTTTGCGTCCTGCATTTTTTGACGTTTACAATATTATCACTCCTTCTACGCGGAAAATTACTATAGGGGAAAAAAAAGAAACGTCGTTGTACCTATAATTTGTAAAAACAATACATCGCTACGATCGGAATCTAAAATTACGTTAATGACATTATACACGTGAGTCAGCAACTTTACGTTTCTTGAAAATTAAGTGACGTGTATCGAGTACCTTTATTTTTTAATCAACGATATACCGACTGTTTTGAGGACAATAATAGAGTACGTATTTATATTATATAATATGTATTATACAATAATTTATATAGTTGACTCACGATTCCGCGTAACTTTTGAAAGAAAAATAATCTAAACGGTAAAACTATTACCTATATTCGAGTGGTTTTCCACTCGAATTGTCAAGTTACAAAATCGTCAACAGATTAGCGCCGCGGTTCTCCAAAACACATATTTTATAATATATTATAAAAGTATAAAACACGATTCGAGAATTGATTTATTTTCATTCCACTCGCGCGCCCGTTATACTTACTTCAAAAATATTGTTTAATTATTCTTCGCAAAAACGCGCGTCATCGTGAAACATGAACGTTTCAAAAAACTCTCTGTACATCCTGGTGAGTTCTCATACAAATCCATTATTATAATATTCGTTTTGTCAAACATCAAATTGAAACGTTTATACGTAAATGTTGTCGTTGCTCGTTTGCGATTTAGGGAGGATTATTAGCACTAATTCTGTGGTGTTCCGAATCCGCCGCTGGAACGGATTTAGATCTGAAAACCGGAGACGTCGGAATTAAGGTAATTATAATGTACAATATACCATAAAAACATTACGTAAAATCCCATTTTAGATTCTGAGAGTGGGCGAGGAAGCTAGTGGTTTTACAAAGATGTTTTTTTATTTTTTTATACCGTTCACAAACTTTCAACCGGAAATAGTGCACCGATTTCTACGTACATTTTCTTTTAGAGGATTGGATCTAGATGGTACGCTTTGCCGAGGTGATTTTTCGATTTTCTCGTTAGTTTTTTAACGCGACGGGAAAAACCGCTAAAAAACGGCATTTTGTCAATAACGCGTACATGTAGTCGCTATCTCTCCATAATTTCGAAAAAACCCATCGAAGAGTCTTTGAGTTTCAGACAATAATGTATCTTTGTACTACAAAAAGTTTTGTTTAATTTTAGGCTATATTTATTGCTATTTTTAGAATTTGAGGTTTTTTCATTCGTAAATGAGTCAATTTTGGGTTTTTTGACTTGAAATTCGAACACAACATCAGTCGCACGTCACTTTAACTGTGTACCGAAAATTTTGAAAATCGCACAAATTTTTCGTCTACCGATATTGGTTTTAAGATTTTTAATTAGATTTCATTATAAAATCGCGCGTATCTCTCCGTATGATTTCGAAAACAATCATTCTATTGTCTTGACATTTTTCAACAAAAATGTATCTTTGTGCTGTAGAACTACAAAAAAAAAAAAAAAATGTTCAAAAAGTCTCGTTGAATTTTTGTATCGTTAAATTTGGGTTTCACCAGGACGTTTACTCGATAACTGAGCTCGCTCAGAATGGTTTTTTCGAAGGCGATGGCGATTTATCATTACTTTCAACAATACGTTTGAACCGCGACTTCCGGAACACCCAAAGCGCGGTCGCTACTCCGCTGTTCCGGCTTTTTTCTTAAACGCTCAAACAGTTCACCATATTTTTTAGATTGGCCTGTTTTTCAGAAGCGGCCCCTCCCCGTATTGGTCCCTGAACGAAACCGGCGGAGTTTAGCCCGAATATATTATAAGGGTGAGCCCAAACGAACACTCCTGCTCCCTCCGCCGCCCAACGACGTCCCTGCCAAGGATATAAGGACGCCACTGCAGCCCTTTTTTTTTTTTTTATAAGCGACATTTCCCCGTTTTCAACACACATTTTAAACATTTTATCAAATTTTATTTTTACGTTTCGCGTTGAATGTTATTCGCGCAGACCGACGGCGAACCCCAGGCCGCGAAGTTTAAGTTTCCGACGAGACTTCCGCGGAGGAGAACCACCACGACCACCGAGTCCACCCCGAGCACTCCGGAGCCCCCGAGCACGGTGACTCCAGAACCACCGGTAGAGACCACCACGACGACACCGGAACCTCCCCCGAGTACGGTGGCGACTCAAGATCCGTCGAGTACGATTACTCCGAACGCGACGCGGTCAAACGGAACGGAGCAGCCAGCAGCAACGATTACCACCGGATTGTGGAACGCGCTGAACGTTTGGAAACTGTTATATTAGAACGAAGTGTTGCGGTTATTTTGGGGGCTTTTTTTGGACGTTTCAGAAAATCGTTAACCGAATATACTTGTCGTGTAGATCGTAGAAACTCGGAGTAGACAAACACGTTACTGTTATTGTTATATTTTATTCTTCTTCTTCGCCTTTCTCCCAACACTATATGTTTTTGGGTTGATAATATTTAAATAGTATTTAAAACACTATTAGTTTGAAACTTTTTTACAATATTATTATAATATATTGAGCGTATATAGCGGTCGGATGTAATGGATTTCACAACGATGTGGATCTTTTTTTTTTTCCATATTAAACGCCTTTTTTAACGTTACCAAAATGTATGGTACGTACAGTAAGAAAGTATTAAAAAGTGTTCAATAAAGACATATTTATCGCAATATGCGTTTACTGTTCCTTTCATATAATATGTATTTTCTTTTATTCTAAATTTTCTGAATCTATTTTTTCTCCCCAAAAATTGTCTTTGAACACATTGAAGATCGGTAAGTTTGACCGATGTTTCGTTCCGAGAGCAGAATTCACTCAGCGAGACGTTAAAAGTTAAACGGTTAAGTTAATTTTAACTAATTTTTCTCGTCAACACTCGACTTGATAAGTTAATTTTTTTTAAATTTAACGCGCGTTAACGTAAAAAGTTAACGATTAAAAAAAAAAGTGCTACTATAGGGAGAAAATTTCTAAAGAAAATTCGAAAAAAAAATTGTTCGGAACGGAGGAAAAGATGCAAAACGACGCTAAATATGGACTATTCAGTATCTTTATTTTGAGTAAAGTTTATTTTTTTCCTGTCAGTTAACTATGTCTTAACTTAACTTTTTGTTTTTTCAATTCACCGTACATTATAAATAGTAATAAATAGTGTGCTCGTTGCAGATAGGAGGTACCACATCTGTGTCACCTATAACGCTACGATGTACTCGATGAATGACGAAAAAAAAATACATCTAATACAAATTAATGTTCGTCTGTAGTAGTGTTTCACTTATGTACACCAGCTACAACTGTACGATGATTATTTATGATCTATTTTGTTATCGGCTGTTTCGATTAATAATAAAACACATTATACCGACACCTAAACGACGATTGTGCAACTTGAGTAACTAACTATTACTATCCATTTTAGCCGATGTGTGTTTTTGTAGGTAATATACTATAGCACTTTATTACAGCGTCTCACCGAGTGTGTCCCCGAGGATAACTTTTTATCTATATTTATTTTTTTTGAAATCTGATGTTTGCAAATTGTTTTCGTCGTATGCGCTAGCGTACACACACATTTTTCTTTAAAATTTTTAAACTCGAAATTATTTTTCGTCTGTAGAAAAATCCAACAAACCTACTCTTTCTGAATAATCAATCGAAAATTTAGATCCGAAAAAATTAGTCGTGCGCAAAATATGTAGTTACGGCACGATTAAAATGATCAAACATTTTGGTTTTGATGAAACGCTGGATTAAACGTATCGACATCGATCGATAGGTAACCGATCGTTAAACGTATATTATTTTCTTCACGGTAACCCTATTCTATAATCAATATACCAACACGATTACATCCATATATATAATTACTAACTGTATTACTTTTATTACTATAATAATACTATTATTTTTTTTTTTTTCATAACCAATGTGATTTGTTAGTAATAATCAGGTTCATTTTGTGGCTATTAGTAATTACCTCGTTTGTAAGATAACATCATATTTTTTATAATGTGATTTGTTACATAGTGTATTATGTTCATTTTGTGGCTATTATATAGTAATTACCACGTACGTAAGATAACCGAATACTTAATTATAGGTTTGTTGCATACAACGAGACGTGGTCCCACAACAAAACATAGATAGTTAAATAAGAATTTTGCCCGCGTATTGTCGAAAATAAATGACTCGTTGAAAGTTTTTGGTATGAACATTTTAAGAAAAACCATGCCAATAAAATGGCTATTCTGAACTCACAATATAATTAGTGAAAAACCAAAATCGTATTTTTTATAATTGGTTAAAAAAAAACAATTTAGGTAATATGACTCATTAAAATGGCAATAATTTTCCAAAAACAGATTTTGAAAATATTTAATACCTAGATAAAAAGTTATTCCATAGGACACACACACACACGGTGTGTGAGACGACATAATATAATAATGAAAAATGACAATTAATATTTGTGTGACCTACGTATATTATATTAAGATTAAAATTTAAAACTGAACAGTAATTTGATATTATAACCTTCAGATCTTTCTTCTGCAGGGGTAGCAAAGTTAACACTATTACCACCTTTTTCGAATTCAAAGACTTTTTTTTTTTTTTCTCTTTAAATACTTACCATTAAAAAATAATATTGAATCTGAACACGATTGTTTGTTATTTTTAATGATTTGAATAGAATACCTACTAATGAAAGCATCCCTCTATTGGTGCCTTAAAAAACCAATTTTTTTTTTTCAGGCATTATAATATTGCTTACTAGCGATGGCGTTTCAGAAATCAAGTCATGATTTTTACTTTTAAATAGCCAATACGATCGAATCGAGTCTTGACTCATAATAATATTTATCGGAACAACAAGTTACGATTTCACAATGACTATACACTGTTTGTACTAATGATAATTATTATTATTATTATTCGCGTACCATATTTTGTCTACCACACGATACGTACAGCAATGTTTTAAATTCAAACAGTTGAAACGTGTAATAAAATAACGAGTTTTTCTACATAATATTACAAAAAACCGTTTAGCAATCTCTAAAATATAACGTAACAATAAATTACTATAATATTAATAATAATAGACATGTATTATTACGGAAGTAGTATCACGCGGTAAATAATAATTTCATAAATATACATTTACAACAAAGCATATTTTGCAGTGTGCGTTTTATACAAAAAAAAAAAAACACTAAATTGTGTTGTTTAAGACCCGAGAGAACAACAACTAAAAATGATTATCGTAAAACGTACAACAGTGGGTATATAATGGTTATAACTTATAAATCGTGTACTGTTGTTTTTGTGAATTCCGACGCGTTTGTATATTATTTTATGAAACAACTAACGTAAAACAAAACATTCGATTGATAAAATCGTTACGTTTTGTTGACGTAAACATAAAATAATGCACTCTACTTGGTAAAAACAGGACAATATACGATTCATATAACGATAATATGTACCATATAACGTGCACTTGTCGTTGTTAAACTGCAGTGGGATGTTTTTGTTTTTTACCGACTCACTAGTGGTTTGGTAAAATGCGCGTTTTAAAATATAAACATTTATAGAGGGATCTACACTCTGTTCAAATTTCAAGCACACGGACATAAAAAGTACACACGTATATCGTGTCTGATATATTCTCACAATCTCACTCGAAATATTTTTATCACAACGGGCGTGTACACCGGCAATAAGGACCTACTACGAGATACTTAATATTACAATAATGTGTACTATATTATACTTAATAACGCGAGCGGTCCAAGGGAGAATATTATCCGACGCGGTTGAGATCGTTATACTATACTTTACGTTTCTATACTATGTATCAGTAGCTGCAGAGGCTCGTGTTCCCTGAGAAGGGAATCACTTCACGATAGTTGTTCGCAAACAAAACGATATAATAATTATTTTATTCGAAAAACGATTGTACCTGCGGGGGCGTTTTTTCTTGTGTCGGAATTGCGTTTATTAAAACGAATATACGGATACTCGCGAGATTAAATTTCCGGCAACGACGGTTCGAACTTGAGAAAAGATTTTCCCTTTTTTTTTTAACCTGGCCACCTAAAGCATGCAGATAAATCGGAGCAATGTACAGACTGTATAATATGTTACAAGTACATAACTATAGCGGGAGAGAACATAATACGGTATAAGACGCGAAGTTCGGCGATTTTCAAACTTGTTTTACCGACTAAAAAAATAAACGAAAATTTTTTGAAATGTTTTTTAGGGCTATTTAGACCGAATCAAGCATAAAAAAAAAAACGAATGGATATTTAAACGTGTACCGCCGAACAAGCTGCAGGTGTACAATGGACGATATTTTTTTTTTTTATAAATTACGCAATTTTCGTTGAATTTTTCATTACACCGTTTATCGAATAATATATAATACAACTTGACCACTCTTTACCGAGTACAGTATACATTATTATACTATTTTATCAGCTCTCACTATATAACGGATGCGTTATGTCGCCGCAAGGTAGCATATTTTATACGACTTTAGCGGATCGGTTTCTGCTGCAGCCGTTCAATGGTAATAACCGTTGTCCGCGAGTTCCTCGTTGTCGATGATCGGTTTCCGGTCGTCGTCGGATTTCACTTTTTTCCGGGACCTGTTGATCGAGCCCCATCGCGTCTTGCCCGCCTCGGACGTCGACAGCAGCACCGAATAGGACGTCACGTCGTTCTCTTTGCTGTGGTGGATCCCGTACAGGAAGTAAATCAGAAGACCTGTGACGGTTTCGGGGAAAAAATCGAAAAACTTACTTTAGAATAAAAAAAAAAACATTGTGTCGAGTGAAAAATAAATAAAAAAAAACGTCGCTTCGAACGCTGCTCCGAGGCTTCGTAAAAAAAGATCTATCGACTTTTATGCTTTAATTCGCGCGGGGCATATTTTTATACCCGGCGGTAAGCCCGGCGCGGTCGATATTGTTACACAAAACGTTTTCGGAAACGAACGGCTGAATAATAATTAATCGCGCGTGAAATAATGCTAAAAATTAAGTTTTAACTTAACCTTCTGTTTTTTTAATACATTTTACGTAACAAGCTGAAAAAAAGTTGTTATTTTGCCCAGTCTGAGTGTACATTGGAAACATGAATAAGCTCAATAGCAGATTAAAATTGTTAGAAGTTAATAGTTCAAACAATGGATTGAAAGATAGTCAAGTTATTCGTTCAACATGTAAACTTTAAACTATTTTGAACTTTTCAATTTGTAACTGTATCATTATGCGCTTGTGCGAGCAATAAACCAATTAATTTCAGGAGGACGTGGACAACATACAAATTTTCGGGGCGTGTTACGTGTTTTTGGGGAAGAGTCTCAGCTACCCCTCAAGATTTCTTCTTATCATACCTACCACGGTCGAGTCTCATAGCACCGGCCCCATCGGAATCCTATAATTGAAATGGCGATGATTGCAGTTTTTACACGTTTTTTGTTAGTATGTCAAAGGATACAAACTATGGACGCGGAATTTGTTTTCGGTTTTGTTTGACACGACTTACCTATGACCATCCATATCAAGAATCGAATCCACGTTAGCGCGTTGAGATTCGTCATCAACACGATGTTGCACACGACGCTCAATGAAGGTATCAAAGGCACGTGGGGCACCATAAATGGTAGTTCTGTGGAGTTTTGTTCGTGGGCTTCAATTATAAACATACCTAAAACAATGATAATAATGTAGGTATAATACAAAAGCAGATTATTATTATTATTATTGTTATGATTTCTAAATCGTCTTAATTTTAATATAATTTTTTTTTTTTTTTTGTAAAATATTAAACGCACAAACTTCATAGAACAGCGATATTTTAAAGTATTCGATATCTCAGTCAAATATTATAAGTCGGTAAACACTGCGACAAACAACTAAAACATACTTGTCAAACATTGTTCTACACGTGTAAACAAAATACTATTGTTGTAACCGAATGCTAACGTCGGGAAATAGATTGAAAATGTTTTGTTTTTTTTTTTTTCATCCTCTTACATGTTAAAAAATAAAACTTTAATACGACTTCTAATGCTCGGTTTATTTTTCGATAACAGTGCTTTTTAGTTATTTTTTTTTGTAATTTTTTTTCTCGAAAATTTCTAAAGGTACATTTTATTGTACTATATTGTATAACGCGTACGTATCGTCCCGACAATAATCGTTACTAGTCGGTTGTTCGGTGAAGATTCGAAGGTACACATTTCGATTCAACACTATTATATACTTACATAAGAGTAGATTGATGACCAAAATCGATATCACAACGACGTCCATCCAGTTCACTTGTTTTATGTCAAACCAATATTGAAAGTAAACGCACAAAACGACCGTGAAACTCGTGAACCAACCGATACACGTACAAACTACGTTTCCGGGGGCAAAATCGCCCAGTATGGGTTCTAGAAATTTGTACGACGGTTTCAATCGTCCTCCCATGTCCATTTCAAAAGACTATACGAGAAAACAACAAAATATTACGCTCAGTAATAATAATAATACGGTAAGTATAAGGTTGTTTTGACGTATATCATTTTGTCGATAAGGCTCTAAAAGATTCTATATTTTTATAGAAGTTTTTCGAGATTTTTTAGCATATTTTTCGAGTAAACAGACTTTTAGGCGAAAATCACAGGATTATAATCATTGTAAGAGTTCAAAACCGAACGAGTAAAAGTTTTCGAAAATGCTCCGGATGACTTGAAATTTTCACACGTTTATTGAAACGGACAAAGTTTATACGTCACAAAAACGGCAAAGAATTTCGATCATTTTGAAGCTATGTATAAAGAATTTTTAGGTTTTCGCAGTTTTGTAGGTTTTGTAAAACATGCAGTTTTCACGCTCAGGACACGAAATTTTTACACATAATTTATAAACAAATTTTTCGATATGCTGTTAAAACGATAAAAGTAATAATCGGATCACATTTTTTTTAAACTCTATTTTGTTAATCGTTATTCAAACTTATTCCACTTGCGATTTCCCCACCCGTAAATGGATAATATTAAAACGTTATAAAAGTCTCAAATGAAAAACATTAAAATTCATAACTATCTGAGTATATACGGTTACATACTGATGAGTACTCATATAAATGAGTATACGGCTAGCGAGTAATGGAATCGTATAATTTATCGTACAAGCAATCGGCGGCCGTTACTTACAAAATTCAATACGTAAACATCAAACTGTATACTGTATACACACACTACCAGACCTAATGTAATGTAACCTAATGTAACCAAGTATGTTTACTGCAATAGTTTGCGAAAAGGTTTGAGCAAAAAAACAACAAAATAACGTAAATAGAATCTTTCGGTTTTCGGCCAAAAGCCGGGACTTAAAAAACGCTCTTACGTCCACTTGCGACGTGGGAAGTTCCAAGAGGCTGCTGGAATCTCGCACCAGACCGCGATTCGTCGGACGATACCTGAGTATGATCACGGACGCGCTGACGATTGTGTAGGCCAACAGTGTGCCGATCGACATGAACTCGACTAGTTTTTCCAGATCGAAGAACAGAGCTATCAGCGCGCAGAAAAACGCTGATATCGCCAAATTGATCATCGGTACCTGCGCAACGAAAATCGTACAGTTTACGTATGGCTCGGAGTGTTGGGTGGTTGGCGGGAAAATAGAAAAGAGCACGGGCGCGTTTCGAGCGGAGTAAGTGGATTGGAGAGAAGATTGAATACAAGAAACGAGTGTGTAATAGTTACTGTTGATGGATAAGAGGAGGGAATGCGATGTGGTTTACACGTGTGACGAGGAGAGAAGAAACCGAAGCAGTATAAGGGTTGCGGTCGTGAAAACGAACGTTGAAAAAAAAAAAAAGGTAGAAGAAGACCGAAGAAGAGACGGATGGAAACGATCGAAAAAGATAAGATTGTCGATGTGTGGTAGGGTAGCCGAGCCCAAATATTTAGTTGGGCGGAAAGACGATTTACTTGTGTTTTTTTGTCGACTCTGGCGAGAAATTTGAACACCAATCCGTCGTCGGCCATCGCGTAGATACATCTGGGCAACGAGTAGAGCGATCCGAACAGAGTAGTGGTCATTCCGCACAAGGCTCCGATCGACACCAAATACTTGATCCAGTGCAGTTCCAATCCGGCGAACGCGGCCGGGAACGCCGCGTCCGGTTTTATCGACCAGTACGGTACCAAAAACGTCAGCGCTCCACTCACCAACACGTATCCTGCGAGTACGAATCGGTCAATACACCGAGTTTACCCCGCAACGGAGTCTCTCGTTAGAAAAATTTCTCGGAAACGACGAATCGGGGTAAAAAAACTGAAAACTGTTATGTCGATTCCAGAAAGATTAAAAAAATGTACAACGGTCTAGCTGACGACGAAAAAAAATAATTAAAATACGTCGTAACATACAGTTGGCAATGGAACGGTAGGCCGGAAATTGTGATCATTTTTTTCTATGTCTCCTAAAATTTCGTAGAGTACAGAACGCAATAATCGTTGGCCACGTTTCGTTTTGTGCCCGGTCGTATTGTTAAAATTATTTTATTTTACCGACATTTATATTCCGTTACCACCGAGATACTATAGAAAATCCCATCTTAAAAGTTTGTTAAGATATTCATTCGTTTGTTTTCCAAAAAATAATAAATTAGACAATATTTTTCGGGTTACTTCTATTTTTTAAACAAATATCTTATAACGCGCGTTGTGAAACATAGCGTTATAAATAGAACTTGCGGAAACAAAATGCGCGAGCGCGTGTAGGCGTGGTGATCTCGCAGGAAACAAAATACGTCTTCCATGTGAATTCTCACAAGGCGTATTTAAAAAAAAAACAGATTTTTCGGTCTGATCAGATTTGTACGCCGATTACGAATAATTCACTTTGGTGACTGCGACTATGAAGTACAGCAGTCTTAACGTACGGTGTGTTTTGTATCCGAATCCGATCTTTGTTTTCGACGGAAAAAATCTGAATCGCGTAAGAAACAATACGTTCCCCGCAATTATTTTCGCTTCCCGCGATGTACTGCTCGGCCGCCCGGAATGACGAGTTCGACGGCAACGCGAAACCGATTCGCCAAATTTTCTAACCACACACCGCGTAAAACTTGTTTGGATTAAAACCGGAGGTTTCGTACGACATAACAATGATTGCCGTGAAACATTCTCAAAGTCTCCTTCGAAAACTGTGAAAATCGATAGAAATTTCACCAGTGAAACCCTTCCCGACGACGTACAAAATCGTACAAAATTTCGAACGGAGCGATTTCGAAGAAAATTCTTTCGCTCATACAACTCGGAAAATAATCGAAAAAAACGCTTCGGACGTACGCCATCTCGGATCCATCTTTCGACGATACCTGTGCACACGACGCTCATCGCGACGATCGTGGCCACCGGTATGGAGTACGCGGGGTCCTTGGCCTCTTCCCCCGATGTGGCGATGCTGTCGAAGCCGACGTACGCGTAGAAACACGTGGCGGCCCCGGCGATCACGCCCGTCGCGCCGTACGGGAAGAAACCGCCCTCGCGGTCCGGCGGCGACCAGTTGTCGCTGCTGCCGTAGTAGAAGCCGGCGGCCACGATGACGGCCATCACCGCCAGGTTGACCAGCGTCAGGAAGCTGTTCATGTACGCCGACGTTTTCACGCCGACCGCTGTTGCACCGAGAAAAACGTTTAACACTCACCGTATTACACACACACACACACTTTTACCTATTTTTTACGCGATAGATAGGATAGAAATCGGCGCGGGTCGAAAATTCGGATCGCGCGGTGGCGCCCAAGGGGAATGGCGACTGTCTCGGGCCCAGTGTAACACGGTTAGGTTAGATATTCTTCTTCGAGAGAAAATCTCTAGGGATTCTCGGTAATCGGTCGTCAGTGTGCGCGCGGACACACAGAGTGGTCCTCAAATACGGTGTACGCGGACTACGGTTCATCGTTCCGTACAACAACAGTTTATCACACAGGTACTGAGCCGGGTACGCGTCCCGGTTGTCCGAAAAATGATGACGGAACAATGACGCGACGTACGGTTTGCAGGAGTTTGGAGATAATCACCACCGTCCACGAAGTCTATAAACTTTATAGTTTATAGACTTCGTGCCACCGTCCTATAAACGGCCTGCTGCGTCCAGACACGTCGGCGTATATAGGAGAATGTTGGTAAAAGCTCAGTTATCGCGTACGATATTTTTTACGTAGCGGTTGGCAACGCGCGTTCGTAGGCCTAACGCGCTTATCGGTTTTCTGACAACAACCCGGCATACCGTTGGTCGGTGGAAGGCTTGCTGTCCAAAAATTGATGGACGACCGCCGATAAACGCGTCGCCAACTGCCGCGGAAAAATATGGTGGCCAAAATTTTTCCGTACAGTTTTTTTCTGCGGTAACTGAAGCGGGCTCAGACTCGCGTAAAGTGTCTAGGTTCGGATGCTCTCCGAGGTTTTTCAGGCTGTTGTCCGAGCGCCAAACGAGCAGTGTCTTGAAAAACGTTGTTGTTTTTTTTTACAAAGTTGGTACCCTTGCAAACCATATCGTCGTTTTTCGGACAACTGCCCCGTATCGGCGTACGGTGTTACACAAGATGGGGCCTCTCCATAACGCATATCCTATGGTCGGGGTACCTAATACACTGTACGAATAACACGATTATCCGCACATGTTTTGTCTACAGGTAAATATTTTTCGTCTTCTCAAGCAGAGTAAATTATTATTTTGTATTTTCCGCTGCTCACCTAGGACGCACGCGTGCAATAGACACACCGCGAACGCGAACACGTCCGGGTACTTTCCTAGAAGCGTCTCGTGAAGCTCTCCCAGCACGGAAATCGTTTTGTTTCTGATGTAATTGTCGAGCATCGAGTCGAAGAATCCACTCCACGCCCTGGCTACGGACGCGGCGCCTGCAGAAAACGAAAATGTCGTACGAAAGTTTATTACAGTTTTCGTACGTTTAACGGTAGGTGTATGATAATTATGCTTGTTTATAATGTATTAGCTGCTGCACTACACCGTACGGTCACATTAAATTCTTTGAATAACGTACAGGTAACGTATATTTAATTTTATTTCAAAAAATAACAAGAATATACTTTTGTATTTTACTAATTAGCGCTACATTAACAATTAATTATTATTTGTCCCGTATGTCCGACCGTGGAATAGAATCCAAATAACCTAACTCAACCGAGACGAAAATAAATTACGTTAGTTTTGATTTATACCAAGTTACTCAGTTTAATGCTAGTCCGTCAAGTTAAAAAGTAAACATAAATTTTTGACTCGTTAATGCCCCCAGCTTTGAATGTTGCACACGAATATTATTTATTATCTCTGATTAATCTGAATTGCCGCTTATTTTTTATCACAATTCGACCATCCGGTATGGTCTAGTGGCTAGGATACCTGGCTTTCACCCAGGAGGCTCGGGTTCGATTCCCGGTACCGGAAAAAGCTTTTTTAGTTTATCTAATTTTTTTAACGAAGTCGGCTAGCTTTTTTCTATTCACGCTCGACGTGTAAAACGACTTAATACGTATTGGTAGTGGATGGATAATTTTCAAATTTTTTGTGCAGTTCTTTAGTGTATCTTACTGAAAAACCGTACAATTTTACCCTTTCGTCAACAGTCCGGTATGGTCTAGTGGCTAGGATACCTGGCTTTCACCCAGGAGGCTCGGGTTCGATTCCCGGTACCGGAA
>CM029362.1:5616584-5683132 GCA_017140985.1 Hormaphis cornu | reverse complement strand
TGAGCTTTTTTAGTTTTCTCTAATTTTTTTTTTTTAACAAAGTTATTTTTTTGCTAGACGTTGTAAATGACTTAATGTTTTTATAGCGGACCATTTTCAAGTGTTTTTTATTTATCCCTATTGTAGTTCATAATCCATGATTTGAAGTCTCTGTTATACTTTCAAATTTTAAAATTAAGAACGTTTTTAATGCCCATGATTCATTTGTCAAGTAACGTCGTGCCGATTTATACCTAAGGCATATGACTCAACTAATAATAACATAAAATAATCGCTATATCTATATTATGTGATTTAGGGACAAAATGTGTGTGTGCGATTCGATGCATTTAAACAGACAAAATTGGCTTTGCGAAAAAAAATTCTGCCGCCTCGTTAAATCAACCTCGCGTGATAAAGGTAATTATTTAAAAATCTGAAATTCTCTAGGTTCGCACTGACGCGGTTGCTCGTGCAGAAGTGCTCCTCCAATCTTTACGTCGAGTCCGCATAAAAAGTTAAGTTTTGTGCTTAAAATTATCAAAATTAATCGAGCAAAAGAGTCAAAACCAACAGTGCAAACCACAGAAAAGTTAAAAAAAAAAAAACGTAGATTATACAGTTTTCTGGCATCACTGTTTGTTTTGAGATCTTCCGTATCCTAGAGTTTCCTTTCCGTTTGTTACAACTTCAATGATTTAAGAAACCGCTGAAACCATGTTGTAATATCATAGTGATTTCGTCGAAAAGTCTGCGACCCATGAAACAAATTTTCGTTTTACCGATCATGTGCTCCAGTATGATGTTCCATCCGATGACGAACGCCCAAAATTCGCCCACGCTTACGTACGTGTACACGTACGCGGAACCGGCTTTCGGTATGCGGGTCCCGAATTCGGCGTAACACAGTGCTGCCAACATGGACGCAGCGCCTGCCAACATAAACGACAGTATGATCGCCGGGCCGGCCATCTCTTTGGCGACCGTGCCGATGAGCACGTAAATTCCAGCTCCGACCATGTGACCGATACCTGCGATCGAAAAAAAGCCGGTCAAAAAAAAAAAGAAAAACGTCAAAATCTAAAAATGTTTATATTATATAATATAATAATAATATAATAATATTTTATATTATACGTGTAAATTTACCCAGAAGAGTTATGTCGAATGTCGTCAAACATCGTTTTAGCGGTGTTTCTTGTGCGCCGATTTCCAGTACTTTTGTGCGGCCCATCTTTTCGGAGAAGCCACTGAACACATGGCTCAGTATCTTATGCCTCGAGCCCGGCATGGTGCGGCCGCTCAGTAAACTCTGAAAACCAACATGTGAAAAAACCATAAGTAAAAAACATTCTGATGAACATAAAATAATGTGCAGCCGAGAAGTAAGTCGTTTCGCGGGTAAAATCATTCGAAAACGGCACGATGGACGTTCCGCGGCGTGAACAGATAGGTACATGTTATTGTAATTTGATTGATTACACTTTAATAAGTTTGAAAAAAAAATTTCGTTACTGAAAAATAGTATTATAGTCGAAGCGCGCGGATTGTATTTCTTTTTTTTTGGCAGAAACGAGAAGCGGATGGTATAAAAATATGTATAAGTAACAATAATATGCGTTCGATAGTCGATTATATATTGGAATATAACGTTATTGGGTTTTATTCAAAGCACTATTAGTATTACCAATTATATTATGCAACGAGGTTTAATAACAAGCGGATAAACATAATATATTGTATACTTGATGGTTCATGATGACTGACGTTAGACATCGAGTTTGTTCGTTTATAATGTGTACATGGATATAAACGATTATATTTTGCGATTATTAGTACTGTAACAAAATACGTTACTGCAGTGTTCGATTTAAAAAAAAATAAACAAATATTGTTGAACTGTGAGCACGATCAAAATATTACTTTGGACGTATTTCTAGTAAAATCCGACGTTTTTATTTTTCACTTGTTTTGTGCGGAGTATATTAAATACTACGCTATGGCCCGATATCGATTTTCTTTCAAAAACACACTTTGCGGAAAAATTCCTGTCGTGTAAAATTCACGTAATCGAACGAGTTTTCGTTTGACTGACAATACTTTTACAGCGTTGGATTCCGTTTTTAAACATTGTTTTTTTTTTAAGCTTTTTTCACCCACTTTTTTTACGAAATCAAATGCGTTCGACCCGGGCAGTGTAACGATCGCGTTTTGTCGAGGAATAAAAATCAATTATTAATTAATATCGTTCAACAACGAGACGGGAAATTTTCCCTCAAAATCAACGTTGTCCGATAAAACGCGTCGAAGTGTCAAATATTGCCTACGCATTGTTCCTCGATAAAATCTTGTCGCATGAAAATGTGCATTATTTTAGTGATCACTCGACTGCCGGTCACGAGTTTCTATAAGTTCGACGAAAAATTTCCCGTAATTTTTCTCGCCGTTTTTATCCATTTCAATCGCGTGTGAACATTAGTAGTATTGACCATTTTTCGAAGAGTTATGGCAAAAAAAAAAGTGCGACGAGACGTATTTAACATAGTATATTATTATTATTGTAATAAACGACTAAGAAATAATTTTTGTAAGAGGAATGCAATTTTAAAGACGTTCACTCTGTTGGTGCATTTATGCTTGCGTAAAAAACGAGTAAATAACATTATGTGGGTATATATATAGTACATATATACTAATAAGCAATAAGTAATGTTTATTATGGTGACCAAACGTGTCAGTTAATCAACATAATAATACAATTTGTATAATTTATAAGTTTGGCACGTCTCCATAGTAAGCAATAATTACGCCTCTAGCAATAATTACACTTATGTAAAACAAACAAATAATTTATGATAAGTGTACCACCCCGTCTAGTGACACTCGGTGTCTAAAAAAATTATAATTCATTACTCGTTGAACACTTACACGGTGATTTTATTTTACCGTACGCGGATGAAGACGATTTTTTTTCTAGCGTCCGATATGTTTTTAGAAAAGAACCGTTTTACAAACCGTTTGAAAAAATTGCGACAGTTAAAACGCCGGATCGCGTAGTAAAGAATAATAAAGAAAACAATCGTTCAAACGTTCAACGTATAGACGCGGAGTTTTAGATTTTGGAACGGGAGAGAGTGACCTATCTGATTTCGTAAATTGTTTTAAAAAAATTTGATGTTGTAAATGATTTTTCGGGAAACATAATCGATTGAAGCGATAAAATTTTTTTTTAAATAACAACGCACAAACATTGAGAGTTGAAAAGAGTTGCGTGTATCAGTTTGACGTGCTTTTATTTTATTTTATACCCTTTCAAATATGCCTGGTTACCGGTAATAACGGATTTTTTTTTTTTCATTGGGTACGTCTATGTAATTCACTACTTTCGCAACATTTTTCGCGTATAATTATCGTACAAATGTTATTAATTTGACTTTGAATTGAATCGAGTTTGTTTTCACGTTTCTAACATTCTCGAATTGTTTATTAGGTACGTATGGTTACCACAAAAGTTTGCAATCACTCGATTGCAATTTTTAATATTCCGATTGGAATCGATCAACGTCGATTTGACGGAGACGTTTTTGCTTTATGCTCGGTTCTACATAAATTTCGTTTGGTTCAAAAATACTTTACAGTATTCATTTTTCCAGCTCGAAATCGATCGTAGTATGTAAACATTTTGTGTGCCGTTTGGCAAATTAACCACTACCTACTACTACTTGTCGGACGAATCGTTCGAAACGTCAAACCGGGAAATTCTCGCGCACAAGTTCTGTACGCGAACCGAAACGTCGACGTTATTGCGCGCGATTCCAAACATTTTCGCGGCCGGGAAACCTTTTTTAGCGAGCGACAGTCGCGCGGGCGTGATCGGCTCGCTTTGGTCCGCTTCGAAGCGGAAGATAAACTTCGTTTTACGTCCAACGACTTTATCGACTGCAGATCCGGTCGATTTTGTCCGATGTTGTACAATATACATAGTATATACGGGTTTGTGGCAGTATGGTGGCCGGTACAATATTGGGTCGTATATATCGTTTCGTTACGATATTATTTATCATCATCGCGAATGAACGCTTCGAGCGCAAACGAGACGGCGGAAAACCGCGCGACAATGGTCACGTTATGACGTTTAAACGTACTAGACAAAACGGAAAACGCGCCCATTTTTAAAAAGAAAAGTGGTCGAAAAACACAACATCGTGTGTGTACGTGTATACTTACCGAGTCGTCGACGGATCGCAGTGACTATTATACTATAACTATTTCGACGACGTTAGCGCGGCTCGTCGGGTCGGACGGGAGAGCTGAGCTGCATGTTTGGTTTCGGCTCGTAAATGATGTCCTTTTTGTCGGTATTTTCTGTTTCTGTTTCTGTTTCTGTTTTTTTTTCGCGTCCACGCGCGCACACACCGACCGCAGAGTTTTCGAAACGACTGGTGCGAAAAACGGGTCGACGACGTCACCACCACACGCATTTGCGAGGGTCGCGCGGAAAATCGATTCGGCCAGCGGCGCGTCCCGGGGTCGGCCGTGTGTTGTTCATGCGCGCCGCCGTCGCCGATATCATCACGCGCATTAGACGGAAATTATTATTAATCTTTTCGGATTCCGAGCGCAGCGCAGAACTATATTCACTATATTTAGTCGCCGTTGTCAAGGCTGAGAGCGAGTCATTTTTGACTCGTCAGTTAAATCGAGTCGAAGCTAGAAGAGCTATATATAGTGACTCTAAGAACCGGAGCGTTCCGGTATCACGAGTTAAGAAGAGTTTGCGGGAAAAAAAAACATCATCTGTTAAAACAACAGGGCTGAGCAGCATTTTTACTCGAAAGTTAAAATCAAGTACTAAAAGTCGATTCTAGTTGACCCGTCGACTTCTTTTTCAATAGGTTTATTTTATTTCTTAATCCGACACGACTTTTATCCGCGATGGTAAAAATCGTAAACTTTTTCCGCAAAAAGAAGGCGTGAGAAGAAGATTTCAATAGAAAGTACGAAAAAAATAAAGCGGAGGACATGTCGTACGACAAACCACCAAACGTGAACTAAAAATGTGAAATGTCTTTGTTTTAAGTCGATTTGTTTTTTTTTTCTACCTAAACAAATTAAAAAATCGACTTGTCTCGACTTTTTTCAATCAACATCGTTCTTCATCCGTCCGTCCCGCGTAAATCGTTAGACGGTTTCCAAACACGCCGACGGTTAATTAATTGACGCGACGAGGAAATGAATGATTTCGATTCTTCGAGACGTCTGCTTTTCATCCGTCGAGCCGCGCACATTTTTTTTATTTTCTCGTCGCACCTTTTTTAAGAATGACAAATTTACAAAAAAACCCATGTCGGTTTTTAAATTTAATTTGTAAAAATCCCGAAGATAAAATCGAAAATGTGTAAAATACGTAAATTTTTTTTTAAATTAAAAAAAGTTATTGAGTTAAACACAATGCTCGATCTAGTATAAATCGTTAACGAAGCGTACAAGGTTTGTACTGGTTTTCAACATTGCCTCGTGTTTCCGAGATTTCTTCGAGTTTGGCGTTTTCAATCATAGAGAGAGCCATCGGTTATGTTTTACGACTGCCTGGTGTATTATTATTTACACATTGGCCAACAACGGATTTTTTTTTTCGCACGAATTTTACACAACATAGTAATTACAACGTGTTTTTCTTAGGTACAAGTAGTTATTATTTAGTAGTTATCGTTAGTGTTGAGTACGATACTTAAATGCGTACAGGATAATTATTCAGAATAATATGTAAAAATTGTTAAACATATTATTAAATCGACAGATTTAACAATACACACAGACACGCAGGCAATGTCTTTATACGTTTAGGATTAATACTATCGTTACAACACTGTCTCAGCTAAGTTATTTACAGATGGAATTTTAATAAAAGGTGTATATAACGCGCGTATTTTAAAATATTGAACTATTGACATTTTCGACGATAAAATCTCGGCTACGTGTTCTCATACAATACATCTTATTCAGTGGCGCAACCAGGATTCATTTTCGGGGGGGGTTGTGAATTTGGAAAAAAAAAAATCATTTTCAACAGGTATTTAGTTAGTAGTATTTAGAAAAATTTCGGGGGGGGTTACAACCCCCAAACCCCACCCCTAGTTGCGCCACTGATCTTATTCATAAAAATCGAATTTTTTTTTCACATCCAAATTGGTACGTAACCTGCATAGTTATCATCACATTATGATAAACGTGTTTTTTCGTTAGTTGTTAAAAAATAATATTTCAGTTTGGTTTAAGTAAAACAAAATGTTAAAATTATTGTACGTCATAATTGCACAGGTTAGTAAACTATTCAACGAATAGTGAATAATCGTAATTCTGGATCAAATATACATCTCTATTCTATGTTTTTATTACAATAATTATTGTTAAAAAAATAGTATTAGTATTATGATAACAATATATAATTATTATTTATCAAACGTAGGATGCACGAACAAAGCAAATAAAAACACATTTGTAAGATTTCACGTTTCGCTATAACAATATAGACGTTACACTGTCGTGTAGGTGCAATTTTTCATTTACAAACTTCGCAAGATGGCGGATTTTCAACGTTCGAAACATCTCAGTCGCTACAAATCGAATCGTTTTGAAAATTTGTACGCAAACAGTAAACGTTCGTGAAGTTTTATTAATTACTCTCGGCCGAGTTACAGCAATTATTTCGAAAAAAACTGCTGCGAGTCTGTGCGTAAATGTGTGTGATTACAAAGAACGTCGATAAGTACATTTGTAAAATGTTGAAAATTTACGTTTTTGTCAAGTTTGTTCGTAAAAGTTTGACGATAAAATCATATAACGTAGGCGACACGTATCGACTATATTATACGAGCGTATATTCATTATACGAACAAATTCGATAGCGGGTGCAATTTTTCATTGACAAACCTCATAAAACAGCGAAATTTTAAAGTTCGATACATCTCGGTCAATATAAATCGAATCGTTTTGTAAAATGATGCGCAAACAGTATTCTATACGTACTCTAACGTGTGAAATTTATTTATTCTTGGCTTTGTTATGGCGAACAAAACCAACTCGACAAAACCGTTCGGAAACCGTTGCGTAAAATGCGTTAGCGGTATACCCATGCGTAAAAACTGTATAGTAATTATTGTAAAATTGTATGGAAAAAAAATCGAAAAACGAAACAGCTAAAACATTTTAATGATTTTTATCACCACAATATCGTTACCTTCAATATTTTGTTTCGTGTTTTCTTTAAATTGTAATGACATTTTAGATTCTGAGCGTCAGCTATACTTTATCCGCAGAGAAATTCACCTCGAGACCGCGGAGCTCCGTCATTTGGATGCGCGGCCGAGGTGCGTTCTCCCGGCGGATAAAGTATAGTGGTTTTACGAAGACGTTTTTTCTATACCGTTAACAAAATTTCTACCAGAAAAAGTGCACCAATTTCTACGTTCGGTGCCTTTTCATTTAGCGAATCGGATCATACGCTTTAGAGAGGTCATTTTTCGAATTTTCTCAGTAGTTTTTTTTAACGCGACCGGCGGAAAGACCACCGAAAAATTGCGAAAAACCGCTAAAAACGGCGTTTTGTCAATAACGCGTACACGCAGTTATCTCTGCGCAATCTCGAAAATAACCATTCCGTCGTTGTGAAATGTTATCTTTGTATACTGCGGGACTACAAAAAAAATTATCGAAAAGTTTCGTTAGATTTTTATCGTTAAATTTGGGTTTCGCGGTGACGTGATTACTTGTGACAATAGCTGAGCTCGCTCGGAATCGAAGGCAATGGTTGCTCTCGGATATCGAATAATATATACAAGCTCGTTTGAACCGCAAAACGGTGGCCCGCCCAAAACGCGGTCGCTACTCCGCGAAACTACCCACGCAATACCGGGCTTTTTTTACGAGATTTTTTTGTATTTTTTAAAACTGTACGCGTTCAAAATTATAGCCGACCAACAGCCGTGCTAGCAGAGCATGCGATATTACGACGTTTGACTGCGAGCCGTTTGTAAATTTATTTTTTTTTGCCTCAGCGAGTGTAGGTATTGATTCTGTTTTTATAATTTTTACAACAATATCATGTGTAACGTCGACGCGATCGTAATACTGCAGCGCATTCGGGCGATTACGTTCGGCCGATTACATTTTATTGCGCAAACGTCATACAGTACAACATGCAGTACCTTTATTGTTAAATTTTTATTTTTCGACTTTTGCCGGTCGTTTAAACGCAACGTTCACCGAAACAGTGTGATACGCAGTATATAGGTATTACCGGTGTGCTAATTGAGTTCGTGAACATTTTATTTGAACGTCTTGGGACGAATACGAACGGTTAAAATTTTAACAAATATTTTTTTTTCAAATTCACTTCATTCCACGCCGTTTCGCGGATGATATTATTGTCAGGAAACATTCAAGTGGAGTACAAAACTCCAAAGGTAATCATTTTAATATGTTAATTTTAACCGTCGACTCATTCTCCTCGGTCCAGGCATCGCGAGCGGAACCGTGTTGTTGTGTACGGAAACGATTACGAACGTAATCAAACGGACGGTTTAAAATACGGTTTTCGATCCTTGTTCGGTACTGAGTAAAACGACGTTGTATCGTTCGGCGTTTTTATAGAACCGGCGACTAAAATGCGTAAACTTTTGTTCGGTAAAAAATTTTCCGCGAAAAGTTTTGAAAATTTTACACAAGGTTGTCGTCCCCCCAACACATTAAAACGCTTCGTCACGATTTTCGGCCATTTTCAAAAATCGGTCATACCCGTGGCTCTATTTTGAAAAAAAAAAAATTCGTAACTCACGCAAATTCGTTGTTTAATTGAAAATCTAACGTGTAAAACAAAACTCGCCGTCTGCATCAACGAGTTTAAAAACAATCCGTGTAAAAAGTATAATATTGATAAAACGGTGTCGATTATAACAACAAAGTTGCGCAATATAAATCGTAAAAACTGCTCAAATAACCGTCCTTGAAAATTTCCGCCCGTTATTTAGAGTAATTCTTCGTTTCTATACTCGAAATTTTCGGATCGTTTTTCGGTCAAACTCGGAAAATAGAACAATCATTGCTCCACCGCGGTGTTCGATTTTTTTCGATGGGTTTTTAATGCGTTAAAATGATTTTCTCGTGAAGTCAAGATTCGAAACAGTGTTACGACGATAATTATTGAAATCTGTTTTCGCCCTTTCAATGTATTATACTTAATAAAATATGACTCCTCTAATATTATTCTATTGCAACGCTCAATCCCGTCGTTACGAGCTATTCGATCACACGCCATTGCCATTTTCAGAACGTCAAACGTCATTTTATCGTGTCGAAATCAAAAATATGTTTCGCCGACTCGAAAACAATAATTACGGAACGAAAACATAACGGTTTGAAATAATCAAACAGTTTTCGTTCCAATGTGACGAATTTTCTGTAGTGCGTTGGGCTGCGATGCGGGCAGTGTGATATGGAAAACACGTTCGTGCGCGTCTTTTTTCGTGCGGTTCTTATTTTGGCGTGAAAAAAACACCTTGATTTTTTTTAACAAGTACGCTCACACGTATAGTCGACGATAGTGTTGTGCAAAACTAACGTCACTAATTCACAGTATTATTGTGATGTACAAATGTCAATCGGGTGAACGTTTCAAAATGGTGTGTGTGACCCGAAGCATCAAACTACCCGCTCGAACAACAGCTAGAGCGATTTTCTGGTGTTTAAAATTTTATAGTTTCAAAAACGAAAACGCGTCGAAAAATCTGTTTAACCGACTGTATAACAAATTCAACGGGTACCTCCTAACCTTACCTATCCTACAAATACGTATGTATGGCGCGATTGCACGTTATTGCGCGTATATCACGTACGCCACAATATTATTATAGTTATTTGTGCAAAATATTTCTAATCAACGCACCTATAAAATATACGCGCGCATAAATGAACACACAACAAACAAATCGCTTTTTATGATTTAAATTTTAAACGATCGTACGCTAATTGTTCGATAAAACGTTCGATCTATTAACAACTCGTCGGTTTGCGATGATCTTTTAAACGATTGCCGCGAAGCTGCGAACATGTGTTCGTATTTTGCGATGTGTTGCGCAAGGCGCCGAAACGCGGCGCGCAATTTTTTACACGATCTTAAAATATTAAAAATTTGTTTGGTTACGTAAGTTTTACAATGTTATAATATTACTATCACGAACCGGATGCACGTTCGATTGAAATAGATTAACGAATAGTACGTTTAATTGAATTTCGATACGTGATAAAGAGAAATAAATTTCACTCCACAAATCAACGCGATTGATCATCGAAAAAACGTTTTCCATATTTTTTCAGTTTAAAATTTCGACCTAGTACCCGTATAAAAGTCTGCGAACGGCACAACACGTAATACGCGAATCATTATGCTGTTGTCGAGAGTGTATAACTTTGGTTTTATTATACATCATGTAACAGACGTATATAATGATAGTAAAATGAGCCGATCATTTTTTCGATGGCGCCATTTCAGGGGTGCAGGACATTCGATGCAGGACGATTAATTTGAAGAAAAATGAAAAAAAGCGTTAATTTACGCAGTTTGGCTGCTCAACTCCGCCAAATCTATTAAAGTTTTCCCGTTTTTGAATTCAAAAGACTCTATTCTCTCATATTTTTTACTTAAACCCTCCTCCCTAAACTTTTTACTCGATTCGCGCCACTAGTATTCACGAATAATTTACTTTCATTTCTGGTGATCTGGAAAAAAAAAAATGGTGCCCATAAGACCCGAATGACGACGCATTTAGCAACGAGTCCTGTCATTATATACAGAAATTTAATTTACAAAATATCTGAAACAAATTCAAATTAATTATTTGCAATAATTTTTACGTACCTAAATAATTTAGTTCAAACATTTTGACAATATCTTTTCGTAGGTACCTGAAAAATGTTTCGCTCCGGAAAATTGTTTTAAAATCGAACATATTATATTATCCGCATCAGTATGGGATTACACCGTGGTATAATTGATACTGCTTGAAATTAAGCGAAACCGATTCTACACTTACAATCTATCCCAAAAATGTTGATGATTTCGGAGAAAAAAATTGAACTTTATGGGTGGTCCATCACGGTCGTGATCTATTACGCTCGTTTTAATTTAAACTCACTATGCACAAACGGCTTAAATAATTATAACCAAACTCGTCTTGCTATCGGTCGCAACTACTAGACGAAATCGACACGAACCGAAGATTCACTAAGCTTTTTTCCTATTTACGTTATTCTTGATTCTCTTATATTATTCTCTAACTTTGATCACTTAGCGCTGAATAATACAATGTCCGTACAAATAATAATCGATCTACACGTAACGAATGACATGATATTATGAACTTAAAAAAATCGGAAAAAATTTCAAATCGATGATTATCAACATTAATAATGCGTGTATCTTTTATTTTAAATTCCATCGAACTCCGTCCATAAATGAGTCAATATACCAATATATAGTATATGATATCATGCGGACTGTGAATGTTCGGGTCGTTGGGTTTTCTTACGACTTAAAAAGATCACTCTATCTTTGCCGCTTTTATTATTTAAATTAAAAAAAAATCGCTGACGAACGGATGCAGTTACGTTATAATCTATACAGGATAAGAGTATCGAAACACTTCTTGGAAATTTCGCTTTTGTTTTCACTAAAATATATTCTATTGTGATTCACCGGCAATATAATATAACATGATTGCACCTGTTGCAATTAAAATTATATTAGCTCATTACGATACGTCCAAATATGCGGTTAAAATTATAATTTTTTAAAAAAAGAATGCCATGGCGGCGTGAAACGTGAAGGTAAGTATAAACAAACAAAAAAAAAAAACGAAATCTGAAGGACGAATTTTGATTTTTATATATAACGTTACACAAGAGCAATCGCCCCAGGGTATTACACCATTGAACGTAAAAACAAAACAAATAATTATCGTAAAAAATATGTATTTTTACCAAATATGGAACTTAATGTCGACCGCCTCGTAGAGACCAACTATTAAAACTTGTTACCGAGACGAGGTTTGATTCTATTTTACTTCGACAGGAGCGGCCAGGTCCAACTTAACGACGAGTAAAAATTTCGAGTACTTCGGAGCATTTTCGAAAATTTTGTACTCGGGTCATCGCTTAAAAAATTACCAAAATTTCGATCGAAGTTTCATATTAATTTGATGTATCACATTATAATTAAATATCGGTATGAATATCCGAAAAATCGATACAGAAAATATCACGTCGTTACATTATAAAATCGTTCTGGACTCGTTGGATTGAATAAAAATTTACCTCGACGCGAAATCAATATCTATCGCTAATAGATTTAAAAACAAATTTTAAAATCGCTGTTCTTTTAATACGGTTATTTACACTATTAAAATGTCCAATAAATCGTTCGTTTCGTGAATAATTGAAACCTCCGGTAAACGTTTTTATTGTGTTAGTGTATCTACAAAACATCGTTATTAATATCGCCGCGTTCGTATTATTTTAAGATATTTTTAGGAACATGTGGAAACAAACTCACCTTCGATGTAATATTTTGTTTCAAAGATTTTATCTTTTTTTGATTAATCAAACAACGCCTATACATACTTTGTTTACTTCATCAAAAGTTTTCTCGTTCAAAAGCACTTAGCCTATAAGGGTCAAGTTTTCCTGAAATGAAAAAAATTTCAGTTAACACCGTACATAACATGTTCAGTTAGGTATATTGTATTTAGTTGTTCTAAAATTTTCGAGAAAACCAAGAATTATTTGTCGTTATATTTTGTTGGTTATTAAATGTTAGTATCTTTAAAATTAAAAAATAAGTCATTTATGTATTTTTTTTTTTTTTTGCTTCAGTAATACTATAGATTAAGTTAATATCGTCACCAGCAGTATACAGCAAGAATAAAGAGTAAAGACTACAGTCTGTTGTCGATTGCACAGTAAAAAAACACACAAAAACAACAACAACAACAACAACAATTATCGTGTTGAATCGTGCGTTTACCAAAAAATATACGACTAAAACAAAGAAACGACTTTTTTTGCACGTGCAGATTTTAGAACCAAGTTTAAATTGGACAAAACTCGTGTTTATCATGTCAACTATGGAGTTTCATTAATATTTCAACTGTGAAAAAAAAACGATTTTACTTTCTCGATGTTAAAAATGAATTATGGCAATAATTGAAATGTAATGCGGCTGTTTTCGAGATGTTTTCAACCGCTGAAAACCACTGAACCCGGTGCTTATTGCTTCAGGGTAAATCGGTATTATAGTATATTGTTTTTGAATTGTTCATTGTGTTCGCTCTATGTCCATTGATAGGATGTGTCGATTGGATTTCTCTCGGTTTTCGAAACTGATTTTATAATAACTGCATTTCTGAAACCACGTACCTACTGTTTGTTCTCCGTCGCAGTCGTGTTGTCGTCTCTGTATCTTATCTGCTTGACATTTTGACATCCTCGCATTAAGTCGTTAAAATCATTCGGTTATTATTTAAAATTAATCTGTTGTAATATACGATGTTCGTTCGTATAGTTTGCGCCGTTGATACGTGAACGTTGTATAGTTCGTGTGTCATAATTTCCCATTGTTTTTTCTTTCTAACCGATCATTCCTACCCGTCTAAAAAATGAAAATAAACCTCCTTCAATGCATAATTATTGTTAATAATTTTTTCACGATGTTCTGAGTGTTGCGAGAAACGTGTTGATCGTTTGACAACGACGATATTACACAAAAAAGATGGGAAAATGAACAAAGAGACAAAGCAATGTATTCGAAGCGGATTTCCTTGAATTTTTCGAGTTTGGTCCAAAAATCAAACATTTTTTAAAAACGTTAAATCATATTGTGTTTATCGTTTTGTTATCTGTAAAGTTGATGTTACATATAGAGAGACCAGAGGTTATATACGCTTACAGATGTTATAATATAGTTACAAATCACCCGTAGGTGCAATGTTCGAACAGCGTATTGGTTATTATTATTTTAAGCAAAAAGGTACACCTAGAACACACCTATTTATCATTACTGCTACCGATTCGATTTAATGAACGGTGGTAGTTAAATGGAAATCGTGTATACTTTAGTTGTATAAAAATACGGTATTATCGAGACCGAAAATCGATTTAATACTGTACATTATAACAGTAAGGTAAATATGTGATGTTGATGTCGATACACAACGATTTGTGTGTGTGTTGTAATATTGACTAATTTAGAAGTCGTAAATTCTCAAACACAACGCGCTGAGAAATACCTAAAAAATGTTTCCTATATTTTATAACACATAAACATTTTTACAACGAGCACACGTACAAGTGCAATAGGCATTAACTAGGATTTAACGAAAACGGACAACGCTATGATATTATAACGTACGCTGTATATATAATATGATGTTCATCGCAATAACTGTATAATAACACCGTATGTTTATAGGAGAACGTCGGGGGGATTTACACCCGAAAATTCAACGTGAAAACACGTGTTACTTTTAATCCAAGTTTAGTCATTGTAAAAAAGGATGACCTTTTTAGATTCTGAGGGCTGCAGCGAAGAATGTATCGATTTTACAATGACGGTTTTTTTTTTCTGCGAGTCACTTTAAAGGTAGTAAAAACGCTCGGATTTTTGTAGTCGGTAACTTTTATGATACGTCTATGAACTCTGATATAGGTAGTGTTTTGAGGAGTTTGAATCATCAAAATCGAAAAAGTTACAGAAAAAAAACTTAGCAAAAAAATAATGAAAAACGCGTTACGAATCACGGCTAACGTGTGTTTTTTGAAATCGTAGATTTATAGTTTATCGACCATAACTTTTAAAACGACGATCGGAACAATCTGAAACTCTTACGCGATATTAAAATAAATATGATACCGGTTTGATACGGGTTTCGAGTGATTTCAAAATTTTTTGAGCTAAGTATAGAACTTTGTAATTTTCGAAATTAAGTGTGTTATGTATACCTAAAACAAAATTTGGTATCCGAATAAAAACAATTAATGTGAAAGAAAACCGCACGGTAAATTCTAAAAGCGTATAAAAATAGTATTGAAAAACGGTGCGATTAGGTCATAACAGTGAAATTACGCACTGTTGTGCAATCGATACTGAAATCATAATAACTACTCCTCATGTATTGGTCCGAATGGTTTGAAATTTTCACACGTCATTTAAATAAACGTGGATACGACTTTTGGAATTTTCGGATTATTTCAATTGTTAAATTCGGTTTTTATCGGGACGTATATGCTACTAGACAACTGCAGAGGTCACTCAGAATCGTTTTTTCGACGACGACGGTTTATTATTGCTTTCGGATACAGCTTTATTATAATAAAGGTCAACGGATACAATGGTTAGGTCATATAACGAGAAGAGGAGAGGACAAAACAGTGTGTACCATTGGAATGGAACCACAGGGGATAAGACCTGGGGAGGAAGACCTGGGGAGGAAGACCTGGTAAAAGACGGATTGACGTGGTGAAAGAAGATCTAAAAACTCTGGGAGTTGAGGATTGGAGAGAGACAGTAAAAGATTGAGAGATGAGTGGCGAAGGGTAGTAATGGCGGCAAAACTCTTGGTGAGTAGTCGCGCCAGAGGAAGAAGAAGAATTGATTTGGCGCCCTGGGGTGATCGTCCCTCCTGCTCCCTCTGCATAAACACCTATGTACGCCACCGACTTATTCGCGATAAAGTATGCATCAAATCGAATGTTTGTGTATCTATTTTATTTCTATGTTTTATTTTCGATTTCAATATTTTGATCACCGACTCGTGAGGTTTACGGGAATCGATCATTTCCTTTAAACGTTGCACCCATCGATTTTAGTATTTTCAGCCGTATTCGTGTGTATTATTATAATTTTATCGTTGTTACGAATGTTGTTTTTCGTCTCTCCGTTCGATGTGTACGCGTCATACCTGTATTTAATGTATAATATTATGATAAATCGGAATTCGTTGCTGTCGTTTCACGCGCGTGAACATTAACCGGGGTCGTTATACACGTCGGCCTGCAGCATTAATACGATAAAATTGTATTGTTTTTCACACTTTAAACATCCTAATGATGGTAGTACACCTATGCCGTATCGTATAATTGTTTTTTTATTGTTTGCGATTCTCGCGCACCGTTCACTTAAAACAATATTTATATATATTTTTTTAAATTATTAAAACATTACGAACGCGTTATATTTGGCCGCGGATTCCTGGGGGGCAGAGGATTGAGAGGAAACAGTGGATATTGTAATATTGTAACATGCATTTTATGACGGCGGCAATCGTGAAAACGGACGTTGAAGGAAAATATGAAAGAGAGATAATTGTGCGGACCGGAGAGAAGTCGGATGATTGTGCAATCTATGGTGGAGGAGGTTTTGGGACAACGGCTGCGTCGAACGGTCGGGAAAAAAGGCGACAGGGAAGTGAATAATGACGTTAATCGACCGATAATTCCGGGAAAAAGTCTTGTGTCGTCTGAATCCGGTTCGTATACACGAATGAATCGTTCAACAAAATGATTATACTCAAGTTTAGTTAATTTAAAATATACAGCTGTCAATCGACTGATTTATTTGTGGCTTAGATAAACAAACGATTTGTTCGAACAGTCTACAGGAGTTCAAGTGGGGAATCGTTCTAAGCATCTATCGAATGCAAACGTCATTCCTTTAATTCTAATTAATATATAAGTATACTTGGACCTGTATAGGCTGTATATGCGTTTTCAAATTTATAAATGTTCATTGAGGGCCCTCTAGATATATTTCTGGTTGCTCCCTTTTTAACTAAAATTAGTTGACTATTGTTTCAATCGTGTAGGAACCAAGATTCCCTATGTACTAAGATAGCTTACTGCTGTAGAAATCAGAACCCTGCTCTGGTGGAATTTGACATAGTAACTCTTTCGGATACACGTTGTCCCTTAATATAACATTTTTTTTTTCTTCCAATTCGTGTTGATTGGAAACATTAAATTTTTCGGAAATTCAGTATGGCCCCACTCGGCTCCCCATATAAATACGCCGCTGCGTTTTGCAATATACATAATATGTGGAACGACGTGAACCGTTTTGCACGATATCTACTGAAGAATTTGTACGATTCATTATTATTCGATCCTCGTCTTGATAATGATCAATCTCGTTCCGTAAATTTACCGTCGTATAAAATTCACATCTCTCATATATTCTGCAGTGCGAGAACGTATTTTTCCTCCTTGTGACTTTTTTCCTTATTGTTTTATACTTAACATGCATATTCCGACAAAAACACGTGATTTTGCGCGTGGGTCCGTCGCACAATGACCATTTTTTCGTACAAAAAGTGTGTGTGTGTGTGTGTATATTTTATAATAATATTATACTACAGCATTTCATAAACACGAAAACTATACAACCACATTCCTGTATAACTAATCTTGTTTTTACGAACCCAAAGCCCTCGCCGTTCAATGTTTCCAGTCGAATTCTTTACACACAAAATACTGACCGGCAATATAAAAAAAAATGTTCACCGGATCGTTGCACAATATTATGTGAATCAATCACGACCCGATTGAATGTGTGCTATTCTACGTGATTTTTATATACGAGTATTTCGTGTTTTGCGGTTTTTGAATCGATTTAATTGTACATAAAAATTAATAAGTACAAAATCGAGAATACCGGCGAAAAACGATAAAACCGGAAACTGCCCAGGGAAGTTTCACGCTGTGGCCGGTCACTGTTTTGGTAGGTTTAATTGTATAAGAAAAGTTTTATGTCAATTGTGAGCTTCAGTGTGTACAAACAGATAACGTTATATTTGAGTCTTTTGTTACGGGCGCTATAGTTAAAAAGGGTGCGAAAATTGTCAAAATTATTCAGAACCATAATTATTATTGTATGACATCACGAGAGAGTAAACCCTGCAATATTACTAAAAAAAAAAAAAACCTATCGGAAAACACCGCGGAGTAAAATAAAAATAACACGCCCATTTGATCTATAGTTATGTTCTTATACATGACTTTCGGACACAGCAGGGTGGATTTATTTTTTAGATTCTGAGCGCGGCGCGAGGAACGTATTGTTTTAAAAATGATGTATTTTTTACTCTGTTAACAACTTTTCGTAAAAAGTAAATGCTCCGATTCTCAAATAGTCAGCACCTCTAATGAAAGGCTTATGAACTGTGATGGTTGAAGCTTTTTTTTTTGTTGAAATTTTACTTACTTTTTTAGTTTTAACCCGAAAACCAAACAACCATTTATTTTTCTCGTAACACGTTATAATAACGTATAACCACGAATATAGTACAAACTACACAGATAAGATATTCTCTTATGGGCGAATTGTAAATCATTTCGTATAATTTGACCTAAAACCGGTTTTAATTTTAATCACGTACTTGTTTTAATATATTGTAGATAATATTCGGTGTCTCGAATACAATTCAATATACACATTACAAACTACAACCGTAGAATTACGAATTCTACCAGAATTGGAAAATTGAGAATTGTTTGAACAGTATTTAATTTTTTTAAGTTAGTAAAACGAGCGAGCAAAAGAGTTGAGCATTTTATGACATCTTATGAATATTTTAGAAAAAATTAACTTTTTTTTTTTTTTTACCTAGTTAATTTTATTTTATTTCAGACTCTGAGCGTCAGCGAGGAAGATGGTGGTTTTACAAAGATGTTTATTATTTTTTTTATACCGTCAACCGTAAAATTTCTACCAGGAAGAGTGCACCGATTTTTACATACGGTATATTTTCTTTTAGCAAATCGGATCAAAACAGGAGGTTATTTTTCGAATTTTCTCAATAGTTTTTTCAACGCGACGGGAAAAACTGCCGAGAGAAAACCCGCTAAAAACGGCATTTTGTCAATAACCGCGTAAATGTACGTCTCTCCACAATTTCGAAAAATAACCGTCGGGGAGTCTGAAAATTTTTAGACGTACTGTACAACTACAAAAAAAAAACGTGCTCAAAAAGTTTCGTTTAGGCTATTTATTGCCGTTTTTAGAATTTCAGGTTTTTCATCCGTAACCGAGTTAATTTCGGGTTTTTCGAACACAACGTCACTGTAACCGAAAATGTTGAAAATCGCACGGTTTTTTCGACCCGCCGATTTTTTTTTGGTTTTTTAACGACTTTTTAGAAGATTTGAAATCGCGTACAGTTGTTTCGAAAGTTTACTCGATAACAGCCGCAGAGCTCGCTCAGAATCCAGATTCCAAAAAGCGACGGTTTCTTCTTCGTAGACGTCTTTCGGATACAGAAAACGATGCGTTCAAACTCCTAAACCAGTGACACCCGCCCGGAGCGTGGTCGCTGCCCCGTCGGACTGTCCCCACGCGTGCTCGATCTCGCGGCTTTTTTTTTTTTTAACCGCGAACGCGATGTGGAACTTATCGCACTTGATTTTTTTTTCATTTGCTAACAACCGCATTCGTGCATGGTAAAAATAACAATAATGACGGCGATGAAAACAAACAAACAAACAAACAAACGAGCAAACCGGTCCAATTAGAATAATAACCGTGACGTCACGGCGCCGATACACCACACCCGACGCTTCTGCGGCATCGGGCGGCCGGTCCCGTCGCACCGATCATCAGTAGGTTGATACGCGCGCCGCGGGTAATTCGTGCGCGTGGTGTTTATTAAAAATAACGACGCGACGCGTGTTCGCGGTGTACCCGAAACGGTAATAACACTATTATTTTTTTCTAACAGATTTTCGACGGAAAGATTTTTTTTCACGTTTTAGCCGTCCACAAAATAATAATAAAAAATAGGCACAATTCGACGCACACAGAAGATGACACCATTCTGCGGCGGTGATAAACACGCGCCGTTATACCGACGATAACTCGACTTTCCGGCGCGCTTTCGCTTTTTTCCGTAATTTTTTTTTCCGCCCCCGAGTACGCCGTCCGTTCCGCCGTTGTTCATGTCGTCTCCTCGACAGCGTTCACGACACCGTGGTGCCGCGCAGTTTCGGCCGTAGACGACCCGCCGCTGTTTTTTTCGAGGTAAAAAAATTACAAAAGTCCCGCCATGTGCGAGCTGCAGGCGAACAGCGGAGATTCCGTGTTCGACGAGATCGACCTGGGACTGAAGTCTATACTGGACGAGCCGTTCCATCCGTTTTTCGGTAAGCCAACGTGAATTTAACAGCTCTACCAGCACGCCTACCGGATTCTTTGACGTACCACCGTTAAAATCGAATAAAACATTTTTATTCAACACGATATTATACGTATATTTTTATTTAACTGTTTTAACGATTAAAGTGCGACGTTACACCGCCGCGACCTGACGATAACTGTATACTGTTGGTACGTAGTCAGGTACGATATTGTACATACGGGAAAGCGACGAAAAATATTCAAACGCGACGTCGTGTTGTTTTAAGAACGTAGGGATGTCGCACGAAATTTCTACCACGTGGCTTAAAATACAGTTGTATATTCGAAAAGTCACAACCGTGTACAATTTTCCTATTCGCACGGAGCTTGAATTTTCCGAATGGACCGTGTACCAAGAGCTAGTGCTGCACAGTATAAAGTTCGACGCGCGTACGAATCTTGTTCGACGGTATAAACGGAGCGAAACAGTTTCCGCGCGCGTTTCAAAAACTTTTCCGCGTAACCGATAAAAATTCATCGCGAGATTCGAAAATGTCTGTTATTTTTTCAAAATCCGTACAACGGTCGTATTCTTTAAACTCGCCGGCAAAAATTTGGTCGTTGGAAAACGTATTTTTAAAAATGAACTTCCGAGCCGCAGGATATATATACAACGCGCAGTATGGAGAAAATGAACAATCGTTTGGTGGTGGTGAACAAATTTAAAATTTACGACTTATCAGTTTCGATAGTTTTAACGTATTTTATTCAAATTAAACGGTTATAATGGCGGTGCATAATGTCTCCAAACATCGCGAGCAAATAAATTGTACCCAGCTGCAGTCGGCGGAGAACTGCAGATGCCCCGATTTCTGTTATTTTTTTTTCCACCATATCTTATCGATTTACACGAATCGTTTGGCTTTCGCACGACTGTGATGAAAACGATATATTCACAACGTTATATTTCAACAATGTGTACCGTGACGTATTTTTTTGGTATAAATATTTTGTTTGGAAAAATTGTTTAAAATCGAATCGGACAAAACGCCGTTTCCGCACATCGACGTAACTGTTTTCGCCGAGGTCCAACTCAATCAAACTGTACATTTTTATAACTTTACTCATAACCCGTACGTAAATCGATGATCGTAAAGCAGATGTGCGTGGAAAAAAAAAAATAGATATCGAGGGTCTTCGTCGCACTGGATTTTATATTACACAAATAATATGGTCCCAGCAGTTATCCATAAATTGAATTAATAGGGTTGCTGAAAACGGTTCTGAACTCGTTACTTGTATAATTTCTAATGTGTTTTTTACAAGACGGTTTTTGAAGATATTTTTGTTTTTAAAGAAATAAATAACGTACAGTAAAATTGTGTTAAAACGTTTGCGAAAACGCGTCGTCTTGTAAAAACAGTGTTTAAGTTCTGTCTTTAACGGAACTTATCGTGTGTTGGCTCCACCACAAAAAGTCGCGGAGATAGAAAATGACGTTTTTAAGAATAAAACACCGGCATGACTAAAAATCCTGCGTTTACACACCGTTTAAACATCCCGAGTTCGTCTAACGACACGCGTATTTATTATCTAATCACGAAAAGAAGAACGGTTTTTCGCACGAAAATTGAAAAAATACAAACTTAAACGTATATCAGAAAATCCACGAACGACGAAGACCCTTGTGATACTATCGCGGCGGTCGTTTAAGTAATATCATCGTTTAAATTTTAGTACGAACCACGTGCGTGATACGCTATAACGTAGAGTCAGTTTCTCGTGTTCAAAATGAATTTTACTCGTTAAACGCAACAGCTCGTCTACGAACAATTATTACTATGTTATCGCGTTCGTTGAATCGTAAAATATGTAGGTATCGACTATGTTATACGTTTTATTAAACACATCTGTGCTGATCACTTACTCGTAATACAATAATACATATATCAGTAATGTCGTATAATACATATGTACGTATATATACAAAAGACCAAAACAATAATTAGGTACCGACGAGGAGGACCTCCTATTTTAATTGCTCGTACGTTCGATTAACAATAATGTGCCACATAATATTATATTATAATGTACGGTCGAAAATATTAATATCGATATTATAATAATTTACTCGCGCACATACCTCAGTAATAATCATCGTATCGATTTCCTTTTGACCTTCTGCGAGCGGTATAATTTTTCTCGTACGCACAATACGCTTCTTGTTCGAATTTAACGAATAAAACCGGTAAAAATTATGTATTATTATTCATAATAATTAGAGAAAATAAAAAAAAGAGATGAAAATGGGTCAGTTAATAATTTCGAGTAGGCCGAATCGTTATTTAAAATGTGTAGAATTATTAGTGTGTATGTATTTAATAGTGGTGTTACGTTATGTTCACCGAGCGAAGGTCGGTGATAAAGTCTTATAAAATGTGTTTAACGCTTATTTATTCGTCCACCGTTCAAGAGGAGAATATTGTTATTTTTAAAATTTTTTTTTTAAAATCACTTAAAAACGACAGCCGCCTCCAAAACGTGTAGGTGAAGTTATAACTATTAATGACGTGCGCTACGATTTTCGGAAAATTGCACGTATTATTATTATGTAGTGACTGATTCGCGTGTCTATAATAATGATAATAACCGTCCGAATTAAAATGGAAAAAATCATTCGCATTCGAAAATCAAATATTATAAACGAAATTGTGCGTCTCGTAACGGCGTGGTGAGCGGCTTGAAAATTGAAAATAACAAAAATAGCAAGACGCGCCCGAATGCGATTTGGATGGCCGTATTTTTGGAACAAAATATGATCGGAAATACTATAAAACAACACTGATAGAATTCAGTACTCGTGTTTATCTGAGAAAATCGCGTTGGCAAAAATATTCACTTTGTTTGACTGCACGTGATTCAGAAAATATTGTATTATAATTTACAAAAACTTTTTTCAATCTTTTATACAGATGAATTTAGTAGATAAAAGTTTGAAAACAACGTTGAATTCATAACGTTAGTTTAATAAGTATCGCCGTTCTGACGCCGGATTTGACGATTTCGCCATTTTCGTCGTTTTCGGCACATAACTCGGAAAATAATCATAACATCAAAATATGCTTCGTATAATAGATCAAATTTAAAGCCAAAATTCCAACTTTGATGTGGTATTCAACGTAACGATTGGAGGACTACTCGACACCGTCATTACGAAGCTAAAAGTTTAAAATTTTTTGCCGTAACATTCTCGATTTTATTTTTGTTTTTGGGGTAAAATTCAAATAGTAAGCAAATTATCAAAAAAGGTTTCGTCCAAACGACCGCCGGAGTTCATAAAAATTTTAGTTACTGACTTTGAAAATCGGAGCATTTCAGATTTTCGTTCTATACAAAACGTTGATGACAGAAACACAAAAAACAAAAAACTCAATTGTAAAAACAATCCTCGCTCGTCGTTTAGAATCTAAAAATGTACGATATAAATATTATTTTTTCCGATTACATCATTATTTTGAGAAAAATCTGTTTGATTAGTTTTGAAACCTAAACGCACGCACCTAAATGGAACAAAATTATCTGAAACGGATATTTTTAAAATTACAGTACATATTTATTAATAAAATAATTGGAAAATACACATATCGATTCTAAAATTCTAATTTTATGTCGCACTGAATCATTATCGATTTACACTATTGTACTCATCAACTCGTATAATAAGTGTCGTTTGATATTTTTTAACGGTTCAAAGTAATTCTAAAATAATAAAATAATTTTTTTTTTTACAGGAAAAATTATATCTTTAATCGGCCACAGTATTTTTTTTTTTTTAAATATAACATCTACTTTACTCGATAATCTTAATTATAAATATAAAATATAATAATATATCGAATTTCCGTTTGACGTATTATAATATTACTGAAACCGAAGAAATATAATCTCGCTTAAAGTTATTATAAACAAAATAATATTAACGATAGTATTATTATGTATATGACTGCAAAAACTGTATATTAATTATTTAATTACAGAAACGAGTTTTCTCGACATCTTGTCGAGAACCCAATGCTATCGTTGTAGTTACCCACTATTTTCATTCATGCAGCCAACGAATAAAATATATTGCGAGAGTTATGTTTTCTCTTAAAACTCGAATAATAATTACAACGGAAGAGCTGACATATCTGGCAGTCTGTAGTATCCAATACGAATAGAAATAGCTTCCTCAGCCCGCTCAGAATCTAAAACAAAACACATCATAAATGGTATTGTTTGATCGGAAATAATCATAACTAACCCGTGTCTAATTATTCTTGTACAGTTTTTATCGTTTTCACGAGTTCAGAATCCGATTATTTATAGGTATATACGAGCGTATGGCGCGAAATCGGCTTATTCGTTTGACTATTTGCATTATCCCGAACGTTTAGATGATACGAAAAACAAAACTTACCGAGAAACACAATATAATCATTATTGTTATTATTAAAATACATATAGACGTGTAAACTGATGCTTTGATGTCGCCAATTTTAAACGTAGGGCAATCAAGGATGAAAAATGATTTAATTTGATAGTTCCACGAAAAGTACGTAACGATAAGCCTAAATCTTGATAAAATCGTTGTTTTTCACGGAAAAAAAAAAGTATGAAAATCATTTCGTCCCGGATTAAATCGTTATTTTTCATGGAAAAAAAAAAGTATAAAAAAAAAATATATTTTCATCCACGACCGTTATATTGGCGAAAAACATATTTTGTGTGTTAACAGTGCGAAATACGCGCAGTCCGTATACAATATGTCCATGTTAAAATATTAAAAACACCGCGTGCCATTTACACTTTCGGAGAAAACGAGGAATTTTATCGGTTTTTGAATTTTTTTTTATTCGGTCAACGAATATAGGTAGTACGCGTTATTTTTTTTTTTTACCATACTGGTATTATGTGTTCAAAATATATATATATTGTTTCAATACACTGTTGATATAATTAGTGCACACTAGACATGCGGTTTGGGATCGGATTTGTCGCACGACCAACATTCCCTATGTATATATCACAATCTATACGAATTCAAAAAAAAAAAACTTTAAAAATTTCTAAAATTTCCAGGATATTTATGTATGACGGTAATATGTCTCGACTGTTAGTTGTCGTTACGTTACCGAAATCGAAAAATGATTTTTTTCCTAAATTTTTTGCCCGAACGTCCGGCGAAAACGTTCTTTATCGCGACGCGTTTCGTATTTTATGGTGGCGTAACGTGGCGCAACAGTGAAATTCGTCCACCGGCGGACTAAGCCAACTTAGAAACCAGTTTTACGAAAAAAAAAAAAATATTAACATCACACCAGTTTCTGCGCTAAGTGTATAAGACGTGGGCGCACAGTAATGATGTTTTTAAATTTAGAATGATATTTTTCTTACGATAACATTAATATTACATTGTAAATTTATAACCGGCCATGGTTATTGTTTTCTATTGAATAAACCGATAAGAAAAATAACCGAGATCACTCTATAAGGTCGCGTGGGTAGTTTGACGCTTTGGGTGCAGATTCGGAAGTCGTTATATTCGAAGTTGTATTATATTTTAACATCTGAAAGCAATGATAAATCGTTAACTTCGAAAAACGGAAACTGAGCGAGCTCAGTTGTCTAGTAGTATACGTCCTGGTAAATTTTTCGAGAATTTCAAATGTTTCTATATTTAGCTCGAAATTTTTCAAAAATCACTCGAGACTTCGATCTTATTTGATTGAATATTACGTAAAAGTTTTAGTTTGTTCATTATTTTGGATGTTATGATGCCAATAAACACTAAATCGTGTCAGACGCCGGATTCGGTGTTTCCGCCATTTTCGCAGTCGTTTTCGGCACACAACTCGGAAAATGATAAAAAAAATTCCAAAAATGCTTCAAATAATAGACGAACCTCGAAGCCGAAATCCAAAATCGTATGTGTAATTGTAACGATTGGAGCACTCCTTCTACCGGAAAACGGGGTGAAAGAGTAAATTTCGAAAAAAGCTTCAACCAAAGTACCACCGGAGTCCGTCTTTCATTGGATATGGGCGCTGAAAACTGAATTCTTTCGATACGAAAAGTCGTTGACAGAAAAACAAAAACACCGTTGTAAAAACCGCGCTCAGAAGCTTAAATACAATAGTACGCGTATAATTTGTACTTGTAGGTATTTTCTAAATGTTTCGCAATGAAATAATGATAAAAACAACTCTACGTTAAGAATTTATCAGCGAAATATATAACAACGCAACGTTTTTTCAACGTGTCCTCCCTGTTCCGTGTAAAAAAAAACATCCGACCGGATCGGGTCAAACGTTCAGAGTGTTGAGGCGGTAAAACTTTACGACGAGTAGCCGTTGTTTCGATGAAATGACCAAATTTCCGGGGCTGTTTGTGCGGTTTTATGTGGTCAAGCTACGTATTATATAGTCTCCCAACTTTCGTGTCCGAGTTCGAGTGAAGCCATTAGGAATGCATTGACGCGGATTATAATTTTTACTTTTCGTAAATTTCAATCGCCGCCGTACTCGGTCTTAGTGTTTCGTGTAGTTTATTTTCCTCCCGATTCCTTTCGGAATCTGCAAAACTTTGCGTTCGTCCCCGTGGTTCGTGGTGCGGTCACCGACGATGTTTTCTACCCGCTGCAACGGCCGTAACGGACGACAGTGTTTTAAACGAGACACGCGGAGACGACGAAAAAAAACGACCGAGGTGTGCATAATCTGCAACTGGATTCCCACGAAACGCGATACTGCCCGGCCGGCCGCCAGTAGTTGGCTCGAGAAATCCGAGAACGCGCGACCTCGAGTACTACACGATAGTATGATACTGGAGCTCGGTAGGTTCAAAGGAACGAGTGTCTACGGAGGTCTATAAAACGAGCGTAGGTTAATAATAATACGACGATGAGGGGACATTAGGTTAAAAAGTCGATTATTTTTCCTAAACTTTTTAAAATTACTTCTTCTGGGCTCTTACAGGCCCATCGCCGCTACGTCGCCATCCATCCTTTGCACGTTCTTCCGCGCGTTTCTTTTACACTTTCAGAAGAGTCTTGCTCTTGTGCTCTGTCCACATGTCCGTCTCTCATCTTATACCGTCGGGTGTCCTTAACTTCGTTAAACGATCATTCGTCCCTCGTGCTCTCCGGTGATCCGATAACGGTGGTGGGTTCCTTACAGAGATTATACTTTTGTCGACCCACTCTACGCAGGCGTTCGCGTGTTCGAAAAAGACTTTTCATCGTTTAATTCGCCTGATAAAAAAATCACCTCGGTCTTAAGGAATAAATACCGGCGCCTGTCGCGGGGAAAAACAATTTTCAGAACAGAAATCCGATCTTTCCACGGTATATTCTCTCGGTACAATATTTTCTATTGAATCGATTACACATTATATAACGATAATGTTGATCCACGGAACGCGGCTTTACGCGAACAACGTGAGCCGTTTAAACGACATCGAAAATCACACCGCACACTAATTCGTATAAATTCATCGACGTCGCTGTTGATTAATTCGTATCCGATGAGTCATTCAGTTTGAAAAGCAATTTTACCATCTCGGAGAGACGTTCCATATAGTACAATAAAAAGATACAGGAAAATTCTATCAAAATCCAGTGTTTGACGACGATCGCGGTGCTGTGGAGGTCCAAAAACCGTTTGTTGAAATCGTACAACGGTATTTGAGCCCACCTGGGCGTTTGTACCAAATAAATACGAGTATTTAATAAAAAACTATAACAACCGGAGAATATAATATTGTGTACAGCGCGTCTACAGACACTGCGTGGCCTTCGCGGGTACAACGCAGTTTGTTTGTACGTTTTACGTATAAAGCGCACGGGTTCGACTGGTTCCAAAATATTTAATGATATTTCGCAACAAACACTTTTTTTAAGCGTCCGAGCGTGTAATTATGAGCGTTTCACGAAACGCTATAACAGTGTAATCCGTTAATTTTAAGAAGTTTGCCGATTCCGTCGCGTGTTGTTGTTTTCAGTGGCCTCATAACACGACGATGTGAGAAAGCGCGGCCACGCAGTGATCGGCGTGTTCGACTTGTTTAAAACAACGAGAAATTACTACACATCGTATCGTACGATCTGGTCCTTTGCTGCATCCCCCAGTTGGGTATTATTTATTTTTCATTGACACGTCGATGTTTGAACTAAGCCAGTATACAAATACGTCCGGCGGGAGAACTACGCGGTTCGTTGGCGCATTTGAATTTCTCCCGAGACGCACGATTTCGCATTGTTACCGCGCACCGTGCGGACGATTGTTTTCGTTTTAAAGTCGAATCACGATCATCCGTATCGTTCACGCGAATCGTTTTGCAGGCAGCTACTACGATAATCAATAATAACAAAAAGTCGAGCGCGAAGTTGAGCACCGCCATCCTTTACTGGAACCATTTCGCCGCATTTCCCCGTTCGAGATACCTCCGGATAAAACGCAGAAATTTTCGTCATCCGTTAAGCTACACACTTAAAATCCAAGTCTGAAAGGTCATTCGATTCCGAAGTTAAGCAAAGTTTCTCGCATTTACGACACTCGCTCACACGTCAAAATACGAGAATTAGTACTTCCCACAAACTCGGGGAGCTGAAATTTGGTACGGAGTTTGGGTTCACATAAAGGGAAAACTAACTAGGATCGGAGGTCTGGAGTGATTAGAAAACACGAGAGCCGTGATACCCGCACACGTCGCTAGATGGCGCTGACAATGTATTTTAAAACGCGGTTCGTTTTATCCTTACAATGGCGGAGTGGCGACCGTTCAGTCGTAATAAAATAAAAAACTACTCCTAAACAGAAAGAAAAAACTGCGTCAAATAAGAAAATCTAATAAAATTTCGCGTTTCTACAGAAACAAGTGAAATCCCACGAAAAACGTTCGGTAAAAAACTGGCCGAGTCTCGACGGAGCTGCTCGTTTATCTCGAAAAAAAGTAACGAAATCTAGACGTGCCAAGCTTGAGGTTCCTCACCGCGATATCGTTATTACTGTAGTTAACTTGGCCGTTGAACATTCTTTACGCGTGTTGTTGAAATACGCAGCTTTATCGAGCCTACGACGATCGACTGGTTATTGAATTTATGGCAATTTAAGTGGCAATTTTGTCAGCGCGTAGCGGTTCTGGCGACGGATTGGTGTCACCCGGTTTTGTACCCTTCGACGGCCAAGTCACTATAACTATAATAATAATAAGAAGAAATCGCGGTGAGGAACCTCAGACGTCTAGATTTCGTTACTCTTTCGGAGACAAACAAACAAGCAAGCAGCTCCGTCGGCCAGTTTTTTTACAGATCGTTTTCGGTGGGTACAGAATGCCGTTTTTGCGAAAATCGTAGCCTCGTTAACAACGAGACGTCGGCCGCGCGACGTTTTTTTTGGACGCGGTAAACCGGTCGTTTTTACGCGTAACAAAACGTCGTCGGCGCGCGTGGAAAAAAATAACAAAACGTTTCGCCGCCGCGTTGTACTTTCTTTCTTTTTTTTCAAAATATTCGCCGAACCGTCGGGTTCTTTTTTTTCGTCCCCCTTTCGAAAACGCGCGGTGTATCGAGTGACTCTTTGACACGCGATACAACTACGCTACCAGACGACGGCTTCTCGATACGAGAGAACGTATTATTATTATTATGTACAGTGTATCGTTACACCCGACGGAATAAAAATAATATCGCGACGGGCAGTGGACGCGTTCGGTGACCCGTGTGTACGTGAACACGCGTATCGAGAAGAGCGGGAAAAAAAAAAAAAATTGGAAACGTCGTATTTTTCCGGCTTCGGCCGTCCTCGGGATCGGGTACGCGCGCGCGGAACAATAATCCGCCCTTAAAACGCGATCCGACGGCGCGAAGGGGTTAAACCGTTCGACCGCCGCCGCCGCGAGGACAACCGAATTTCTTTCCTCCGCAGGCTTTCGGGGTTTATCAAAAAAAATCGCCGGGTCGACGGGGTAGCCACTTGGGCCCGTAGTTTCGCGGTTTACACGCTTTGTTCCGACGATATTTCCGATATCACGACGGCTGAGCGAGAGCTCGGTAGAGCGTATCCTGACGATCGTTTCAGCGTAAGGTCCGATCTTTATTTTGGATGTTGCGATCGGAAAAATCTAAACCGACGCGGAGAGAACACGTTTCCCGCAATTATTTTTGGTTCCGCCCCCCGGAATGACGAGTTTCGCGGCGAATCGGCCGTAAACCATAACTGTGCGCGGACCGATTTTCTTTTGACAAACTGTCTTGTTCACGTTGAATTTCAAGACTTAAACGTAAAAACTAGAGGTCCTATTGGAACAATAATACTGCGCGTAGAGTTCAAAACAGTTCAAAAAGTCCTATATGAATCTCTTAAAAACGATCAAAACCGTTTGAAAACTAAGCAGTAAACTCGTCACACCCGCTTTAATGACGCGTATGAATGTCAAGTCGAACGGAGCGCTTTAGGGAATTCGACCGTTTTCGTTTATTTCCTTTAGAACTCAAAAAATGATTTTAAAAACGTTTCAAATAAAGTCTCTGGTCTACGTTTTGAGGTATCGCACGTTCGGAGCACTTTTTCTACTAGGAAAAGTCATCACAAGAATCGACGTGTAAAAAACACGTTTCCCGTAATTATCTGTGCCTCCCGTAAATACACGGCCGCCGAAAATAACGAAAATTTCAAAGTTTCATAACCCCGTCAAAAACGATCGAAATCGATTCAGCGAAACACTCGTAACCTTTCTACGCGTCGTGTATGATCAGAGCAGTTCAAAAGATTTTTTGTTTTCCTCAGCAAATGATCGAAATTTCAAAAAACGCTTGTTTGCCGTAAGATAGTAGGTTAAAAAACAATTTTTCAATTTGACTTTTGGCCACGCCACTGTATACTGCTGCAGGCGAACAAAAAGTTCAAGCCAATATTCCAAAAATTGGGGGTCGCATTTCGACCGCGGGTTCGTTTATTTACGTTTATTAAATTATATACAATCGACCGTTTGAATGCGTAGTAATACTACCGCGATGTAAAACTCTGTACCGGTTAAAGACCCGAGATCATTATTTTATTTTTTTTACGCCTAACTCGAATGCCGCGTTCGAAGTATTTCTAATCGAATTTTCACTCGAGCACAACAGTTTACTCACGCGGAGGGAAGGAAATAAAACGCACAAATAGTACCTATGTGTAATACATGTACGCAGCTGCAACACGAGGTACTAGTTTTTTAAAAATCAAATCAAATTGATTTCGCGACCAGTTCATCAAAATAAATATTATAATGTGTCATTGACTCTCTCATATCCACCGACGCTTTTAAACGTTAATCTTTCATTAACTTTGACCGTAACAAACTGCAGAAGGGGGTAGTTTTGGTGTCCGAGGGCAAGTTTTAGCTCTTTTTCCGCACCGCGAAGTTGATTAAATCAATAAAAAATCACCGCTCTAGGTCGCGTGGATAGTTTTTTGGGGGTAGCAGCGACTACGCTTTGGCCACTAGTTTAGAAGTGGTGGTTTAAACGCGTCCATTTTTGATTTAACTGCCATTTAATGTGCATTTATTATCATAAACTCGCACAGTTTTTCCATTGCCGTATTTTCATAATTTCGGTTACAACTGATTTTACTGCGTTTTAGAAAAAAACGAACGCGCAGCAGATTAGAAGTTTATTAACCGCGCCTGAGCGCATGAATTGCAACCGTTTACAATTGATGTTTTAAATCGATATTGTCGCGGACTCGACTCTCGAACCCTATGTACGATATTATGGTTTCAAGTTCAAGTGTGTGTGTGTTTGAACGTATTGAATATGATAAATGTAATGAGATTTAAATGAAACTTTTTATGAACCCTTTCAAGTGACCGCGCGAGCAACGCAACAGCAACAATATCCGATTAATGGTACGCGATAGTATCGTTTAAAATCACTCAAAATGGTTAAAAAAAAAAAAGAAAGATTTTAAAACAACAGTATTAAGGGTCTGATAATACTAATATGTTAGCAGTATACGTACTACTTTTGATTCGTGACCGTCGTAAACGATTTTATTTACAATATATAGCATAATATTTTATTTACAATATTCAGAAAAACACCAACGAAACATCTTATATCTACGTGTAAAATATAGTATTCGACTGACCGAGCCGGGTCAGAATCGTCGTATCGAATTTAACAAAAATACCGATTCTGATAAACTATAAACATCGTGCTGTAACAATAGAATTATTATTATTGGTTCTTTCGTTTGGCGCTAGAATTTTTTAAAGTAGTGAAAACAGTTTAAAACTGTCGTAATTTTATCATCATGAGAAAATGATTTTAAAACTGATACCATTAGATTATCCATATCTAACTACCTGATTCATTATTGAAAAAGCCGGCATCGCTTTAGGGTGGGTAGTTTGTCGGAGTACCGACTACGCTTTGGGCGAGTCATTAGAAGTTATGGTTTGAACGCATTATTTCATGTCTGAAAGCAACGATAAATCGTCGCCTTCGAAAACACGATTCCGAGCGAGCTCAGTTGTCTAGTATATATACACGTTCTGGTAAAAACAAATTTAACAATAAAAACATTTATCCGTATCTTTCCTATTTTAGTTTCGGCTTGGATTTTATGATGAAAACAATGATAAATCGATGTGTAAAAAACACACGGTCGCCCGGGATGACGAGTTAAAGTGATATCGGCTACAAACCATAATTGTCCGAACCAATTTTTGACATTTTTTTAACCACTACGTTGTTTGGATTGTATTAAAGTTTCTAAACGTAAAAACTAGAGGTTTTGCGGAATAAATAAGTGCCGTAAAATAACAAATGTTCCATAACTCCCGTAGAAATCGATCGATACCGATTGAAATTTCAGCAGTAAACAAGTGGAACGAAAATTTTTCAAGAATTCGGCCGTTTTCGCTCGCAACACCAAGAGTAATCAAAGTTTCGAAAAACGCTTCAGAGTAAGCACGTCGTCTCGGATCAGTTGCCTATATTTTTTTAAGTATCGTACGTCAAAAACGGTGCGTTCTCTACAGCTATACTAGAAAAAATGATGGCGAAAAAATGATGGCGGAAAAAAAAAAAAAACATCGTCGTAAAAACGTCGTTCTCCGCTGACGCTCAGAATCTAAAAACGCACACATCACGCGAATTTCTTCGTTTCGCTCGGAATCTAAAACGAAAATCGAAAGACGTCGTCAATCAATAAATTGTAACGGACGCGTGAAAGTGCGCGCGCGAGAGCGGTCCACCGCGTCGTGCATCGTCGTCGCGGCTGCACCGTACGTAAATAACTGGGCGTGATTTCGAGATTCGTTTGCGGCCAACCAAAACTCAAGTACGACGTTTGTGTTTCTGAACATCACGCCTAAGCGCGCGTAGCTGCGTGCAGTTGTCGTCGATAACTATATATATATATCCTTTTGAATCGCGCTATACAAATATTACGATGTAAAAATGTGTTGATTTGCCTGTAAAAAGTATTGAAATTAAGTTAAAAAGCTTAATCGATTTTTAATCAAGTTGTATTTCATATTCTAGATTCTGAGCGTCGGCGACGCACGTTTTGTGCACACGACGATCTTTTTTTTTTACTGTGATCACTTTTTCCGGTAGAAAGAATGCTCCGATTTTAACGTGTACTCAAGAGACGGGTTATCCTAGATGGCATTCGAAACGTATTTTGAAATTTTGATTGTTTTCGGAGTAAAGTATTTTTTCAGGCTTCGTAATAACATTACCCTTTCGTACCCGCGATTTATGCGATAGAGTTTGCGTTTCTCGTGAAACTTATAGTGTTCACCGTGTTCGCTAAATCGTATATTGTAAATATTGTATCACGTATTGTAGTACGATAACCGTGTAGCATTTTTTTCTGTTTACGTTGAAATTGTTAAAATGATTCAATACTACGTACGCGTAAAACGTTTCTCGGCTGTACGCGGCGATTGTTCGTTTTTCGATGAGTGATCAAAAACACAAAAATTACAAGCCAAAGTAACCGCCGCGGTTTACAACGAAAACGTGTCTATGATATTTTAATTTATGCACCCGTAAGATCTAAATAGGATGTGGTTTTACATTAAATCGTATACAACACACGCGGTGGACGTGTATTTTCATCTCGACGGTGGGACAGGTTTTCTAGGACAATAAGATAGTAGTACATATTATAATATAATACAGGTACGTATCCAGCGTTAAAAAAACAGGTTATAGCTAATACGAATTTAGTCGATCGTAAAATGTACATAGTGATAAAAAAAAAATGTATAAAATCATCGCGTTAAAAAAAAAATTCAAAAAACACCCATCGATGGAAAAACGTTGTTATCGTTCGCTCCTTTTACGCGTACGTTTTTCAGTGTAATAATGAACGTGTAATCTCTCTGGGGTCGCCGCAGTCCCGTCGAGAGGGACAGTGATTTTCATGGCGGTCAATCGTTTGAACCAAAAAACCAAAAAATCGGGTTTAATGCCATATTTTGAAAATCTCGAACGCTCGAACTTGCTGTTTTTTTGCCCTTTTGAATTCATCGTATTTTTTTTGAAGAAAAATATAGGTACTTCTGCTGCCATAAAGTCGGTAGTATTATTGTACACGTTGTACGATATACGTGTGCTACAGTGCGTCCGTATGACGTTTGCGTTGTTTGAACTTGAAAAATTATTTATTTTGTTTTTTTAATCTTAAGGGGTCCCGATTTTCTCTTCCGCGGCCGTCGGGGGAGAGCGCAAAAAATTCGTCTGCACTATTAGATTTCACGTTTTCCGCCGACACACAACCATTCTGCATTCCGCGTTTCTGTTATATTTATAATACTACATCAACGGAGGCCACGATTTCGAACATTTTTTACTCAAAAAGTTGCGGATTCGATTTTTTTAAACGTGAATTCTACGGCGGTACTTAAAAACCGCATTCGTCAGAATACTTACGTGAAAACAAAACGAAATTGTTAGAAATCTCGAATTCATGCGCATTGTTTAAGACGATGTTTTAGTTGAATCGAACAAAATACGTCATACTTGTCGAGACGAATACGCCAATGTCAGTCGACGACGCGGACAAGCCGCTTCGCGATTGTCATCGACGTTTATATTTATAAAAAAAAAAAATACCTATCTGTTTAAGAATATACAGGCTTAAACCGTATTGTTGTTGTTATCGTAACAACTGCACTCCTACACATTTTCCTTTTTTTTTTATCCCCGGAATCTCTGCAAACGACTCTTCCGATACGAGACCGATTGGATAACAATTATTATTATTGTATATTATAATAAAATAATACTGTTTCCACGGGTCCGTCTGGAGAAACGGGTTTAAAAATACGTTCTTTCAAACAGGATATCACCCGCTACGATTTTTTTTTACTCAAAACTCGTTTCTACAGCGGTTCGGGGACGTACAGCGCGCGGCGCTCTGTTTGGACTCGACGCGTACGCACGCGCGTAGGTCGCGGAGAAGGCTTATATTGTTTTGTCTACGACTTTATTATTATTATTTTTTTCATTAATCGTAGCGATTAAAATCGACGTTGGTTTCAAGAATTTTCAAAAATTTTGAATTTTTTCCGACGTTCACGGCTATATAACATAATAGTATGTACGGTTGAAATTAAAAACATTACGCATAAATTCGTGTTCTACACTGTACTTCTACATAGCAGTATATTATAGGCTGTATAGCTCGGTATAGGGGGAATCTTAGTTCCTTCGCAAATGAAACTGTCCAATTTTGGTTTTGAAAAACGATTCAGAATACAAGGTACCATCTGTAGTGTACTGGCGTTAGGTAAATTAGGTTAGGTCGATTTCAAGCCCTAATAACTTTAGGAAAAAAAACCGATTTTTAAAAATAAATGGACAACGACTGCAGTGTACCGAGCGACATGACGTATGTACATTTAAAAGTTACAGACTTTTAACTACAAAACCTAAACCAGTGTGAATGAGCTTAAAATTAGTTAAAATTAGTCGTAAAGTGTTCGTGACGTGCCGCCAGTCTACAAGGTACCCGTGGACCGCGCTTATATAACGAATTGATCAGTCACCCGAAAATAAACGTTCATGCAGGATGAAAAACGATTTAACTTGATTGTTTCGCGGCGAAAATCGCGAATAATGCGATAAGCTAAGATCATGATAAAATCGTCGCTTTTCGCGGAAAATAAAGGATAAAACTCATTTCGTCCGCATGCGAACGCCCTGACATCGTATTGGCGACGAGCAGCGGTGCGGAGGATAGAGGTTATACCTACACCACTGTGATTTTTTAAGCAAACTTGTAGATTTATAACGAGCTAGTAACAATACCGCGATCGTAAAACACAGAGTAAACGTGAAAAAACGCTAACCGAATAACGAGTTTTAGCGTTCTGGATTGTACAACGTCTCAAATTTTACGCGTTTTTAATACTTCCCAGTGTTCTACGATGGTGACACTTTACCGAATGTGTCACTATCAAAATACGACTGACGGCTATATCGGCACAACTTGAGTCGACCGTTAAGCTGTCTTGGGACACTCGGTGTATACGATATAAGGTATAGTTACGCACCTACATCAAAATGAATTCTCGCATGCGTTTACATCCCAGCTACCATTGTAAATCTCTGGGCACGCCGCTGGCGACAAGTAGGCATACACTTTTGTGTTGAGAAATAGTCCGCGTACAGGCTTATAACAGTATTACAATGCCTATGATCCAAAAACTCTTTCCGCCCGCTCCTCAGAATCGCAAGTCTCGCGCAAATCATCGCGGGTAATCATTATTATCATCGTTATCAACATAACGTTATGCGATTACGAAACGCGTTTTAAACGCGCGGAAAACACGCATTTTCAAAATAATCCGTCGATGTGTTTTACACATGGATACGGCCGCGGCTTGTAGTTTCCAGTTTCAAGGATTCATCGCGGTCAGTAGTAGGTATATATATATATTAACACGCGAAATGATGTTCTTCGCGAGATAACTTCTCAGATTTTTCAAAACCAGTGTGTACGATGTATACATTATAAAGGTGCGGTACAGGATAGGTGCACTTTCGTCGTGTAGACACGCTCGCGCGCAAACGACATTCCTTCCCTGTATTATGCGCTGTGTAAAATGAGAAAACGTTCACAACTCCGTCAGGATATAATATTATAACACTATCTTTCACGTATTTGCAGACGTGGCCAGAAGTGTGTCGTGTTTGCGAAAATTTTTTGTTAAAAATTCGAGCAATACGCAAACTGTTCATAACTCTCGTTATTGTATCGGTGCGGTTCCCGGGGGGTAATATTACTCTGCTTGAATAAGCGCCCTCTTTTCGGCTAAAAATTACTGATGAAACGGGTATAGTTCGACGGGGTAGCGACTACGCTTTGGGCGGGTCAACGCGTTATTTTGTGTCTGAAAGCGACGATAAATCGTCGTTGCCTTCGAGGATGCGATTCCTCAGTTGTCTAGTAGTACCTATATACGTCCTGGTAAAAACAAATTTAACAACAAAAACTTTTATCGAATCTTTCCTGTTTTGGTATTAAGTTTCAGCTTGGTCCGAAATTTATTTCGGATGTTCCGATCAAAAAAAATCTAAACCGATGTGTAAAAAACACGTTTCCCGTAATTATTATTAATTGTCCACCCCCCGTAAGAAATACACCGTACACGGCCGCCCGGAATGACGAGCTCAACGACGAAATAACAACGTGAAATCGGCACCAAAATGCGTGGACCAATTATTTTCTCAATTTTTTAACCACACGTGTAAAACTATCTTGTTTAGAATGTATTAAAGTTTTGAGACTTAAACGTAAAAACCGGAACAATGTAACTGCCGTAAAATTAGAAAATTTCGATGTTCCGTAACTCTCCTAAAAACGATCAAAATTTATTGAAATCTCAGCTGTAAACTCGTTAGATCCTTCTTAATGACTTGCATAAATTTTAAGTCGAACGGAGCAATTCCGAAAGTTTATACATTTTCGTTTTTGGCTCATAACACCAAAAATAATTAAAATTTCAAAAAAAAAACGCTCCGAATAAAGTACCATCTGGGATCAATTGCCTATTTTTCGAGGTATCATACGTCGGAGCATTCTTTCTACTAGAAAAATTGATCACAGAAAAAAAAACATCATCGTAAATACATATTTCGCTGACGCTCAGAATCTGAAATGTTATCTATCACACCGGTGTAACTGCCTCCAAAGGGTGAAAAGTAAAAGGATTTTTTAGTGTGGTAAAGACTAAATTATGAATTTTTTTATTATTTTACGTACCTACCTTTTATGAGGAAAAAATTTCCAAAAGTGTTACTATCGAATTCCGCCAGAGCGCGTTCTATACTGTGTTTCTATTGCTTAATCTTAGTTCCTTCACCAAAGGAAACAATATTTAAATCATTCTTTTTATTCGAAATATGATTACGATTCAGAATACCTGCATAGGTATTAATTACTGTGATGTTAGAGTGTTTTTTTTTTTTTTTGAAATTTTGATTATTAAAATAAAAACTATGACGAAATTTGAAGAAAAATGAGGTCCAATTATTTTGAACACTATAATAACTTTAGAAATTAAATTTATTTTTAAGAACTGGCCTCTAGGACCCTTTAGGCGTTTAATAATGTAACTTACCCAACGCAGCAGTTTTCTCAATTGTCATGGCATTATTACTACGAAATCGACATTCGAAATATTAATTTTTATCGTTTTAAAACTCGCTCTCTAAATCTTCCGTTAAACTTCGATCGGACTGCGCCCTCGTGCCACGAACAATAAATAATACAATTATTTATATATAAAAATCTGTTTTTTTTTTTTCGCGTCCGATCTCTGCGGTGCACCCAAATCGCTCGGTCGTTTTCCCTCTCGTCCTGCCGACTCGTTCGCCGCGTGTATACCACCAGCTGAGGTGGTACGACGCGTTGTAAAATATCCACAGAAACACTAAAATAATACACATTACGTGTTTGTGTATCATTTTACGGTCGAAAAACCGGTCGGTTACATTATTTATTAGTAGGTGGTATATAGGTCTCGTAGACGGTTTCATTACCTACCTTTTTTTTTGTTTTACCACCGGCTGGACTATTTTTGGTTTATTCAAATCGGTATCGCGTCAATCGATGCGTACTTTATCGTTTTATCAAAAGCCGTGATTCCATTTCAATTTTATAAATAAAAATAATAGAAATACGCGTGCCTACAGTAGGTGGCGACGATCGTCTATAGTGTAAATTGTGCTGCTACAATGCCTAAAGGGAGTCTTAAAGTCACACATCTTTTTTACTTGTCATAAGCGACATCGATTTTTAATCGAAATCAAAAAAGAATATTCGTATTTACTTTAGACGCTTAGACGCGATATTTTAGCGTAAGGTTTGACTATAAGACCGTTCATTTTTTTCTTCTTTCGAAGTTACAGTGTCAAACGTGAAATGCAACACGATATCTGTTGTAAAATACTACTGCAGGTGCATTTAAAGACCACTTGTAAATTTTTTGATGAAAATTCGGAGAAATATTTTACTACGAGCATAATTAGATATTTTCATCAAGCGTGGTTATCGAAAAACATAACTGATCGTTTTGATTTTTTTTATTAATCAATGACGAAATTATTACGTTACCTGAAAAAATAATTTTAGGTCACGTGCGAACAGTTTGTTCGACCTTTTTATATTTTACGTATTTCAAGTTTTTCTTATATAGACTGAAATTTTAATTTTAATAGGTGTCATAGTGTACAAAGTAGGTTTCACGCGTTAGAAATATGTAACTATACTATATTCACGTCAAACCTGTTCTTCAAAAAAAAACTATTCACTGTTGTCCGAATAGAATGTTGATATCATTAAGAATATTGATAATTTTCGTCGCGAAAATAACGTCGTACGAGTTCGTTTTCAGTCTGTTTTTCCTGCTTAAAACATTATCTCGACACGTACCTCTACACATTTCACGTCCGTCGCCATAAGTCAGGTCATAACTTTAAAATTGTTCAATACCGTTAAAAAATATATAATATTGTACTGATGGTGAATTTTAGCTTCCAGTTATCGAGTTGTTGTGTTAAGATAGTTATAAAAGTGATTTTCAAACAGAACGAATACGTACAGCAAACTTCAATTCGTACATCGTAATATAACGCGTTAGCCCCTTCTAGACGTTTTTATTTTTTACTGATGTTATACCTATCGAACACCAAATTGTTTTCATATTTACTATTTTCGTTTTAACCATCGTGAAACATTTAATCGATGCAACAACAGAACACATTTATATAATATTACTTTCTGTTATCGGTAACTAAAAGATTAATATTGTACAACGTTTGAATGAAAATCACAACTTTTTTTTTGTATAAATTGTGTGATTACTTGACCGTATCAGTTAAACGTGACGAGACAAATCATATTTTACTTTTGTTCGAAAAAATTAAAAAATATTAAGTAATTGTTGTGCTCTATAGGTACTTAACAGTTGAGCAAACAACAGACAATAATAATTATACAGTACGTATAGGTATATTTGCGTGTGTTATGTATTATAATATGAAAAATGTTATTATTAAAGGTATAAAATATTACAACGTAACTGCGTGTTAATAACTATCATTATTTTCTCAACATGCAGCGTGGTTGTAAAAACAAACCGAAGCACACGATGGCTGTTGTTCGATATTCAAATAAATCGAATACCTACAATATATTATTATTATGTCGTTAATTTCAATGTACGTGTCTATTTTCAAGGGGGAATATCGCATCATTTAAAAGTTTTTGCTCAAATGGAATCGTTACTCAGTATAGTTAAATACTAGGCTTAACCTGAAAGATATTTAAGACATTTTTATTTTTTTTTTAGTCGGTTACTACGGGGTTCAATAATCGAAATTTTGCATTTTAAGTACTTTCCAGTTGTATAGTTTAAGTTTTAGAAGTAGCCGTTTAAACGTGTACAATCAATTGCTCGATACTGGCCGATTTTTAAAAATCAATTTTTGGGCAATCGACGCGTAACTATTATTTAATCGTCAGTGACCGGGTAGGTGCTATCTCGATTATGTATAGGAAACTCGTTCGAAAGTTTGAAATTTTATATCGTTTTGGACGTCCCGTTAGTTCGTTGCGTTCGTTTTTTGTTTCCCTCCATTTTATCGCGATTTCAGTTCAATATAGCTGTGAAACTGCAGGTGCACAACAATTACACACGATTCGGAGAGCTGAAATTAAAATTTTTTTTATGTTTAGTAAGACCAGGGCTAAGCTAAGCCTCCTATCCTAATTGCGCCTATATGCGGGACGCGCAGCACCTTTATATTATGACGGGGAAGAGCGTTTCTCGGGGGAAAAAAACATAAAACAAAATGAGTTTGGGACGGTTTTCTTTTCCTAAGTCCGTTCACGAGAACGAGACCTACCTCGGAATGAAGGAGATTGTTTTTATGACTAGCGAAAATCTTATATAGGTCGTCGATAGTTGGTATCGCGGCTGGAGCACCGAGATTTTACAACGAAATTCTGGTTGTATAACTGTATGCGTGTTTTCGAAAGTTCGATAAATTTGTAATGAGTTTTGTGTCGTTTGATCGATTTACATAAAACAACATCAACTCAAACACACCGTTTCAATGTTTGTACGTGTTTGTTCTTTACATATTATATAATACGCGTATTGTATTGAATACGAACATTTCCCCATACGAAACTGCCGATCGAGTTCATTCAATTAGGCGTAGGTACATACAGAGCTCAAACGCTTTATTTTGACGGTTAAAATCCCTCAAGTGTTTTTGTTACGCACAAATTTTAGGAAAACCGTTTCGAATTAATTGCGATTCGCAGCTGTATAACTGCGACTCGTCGAGTTAATTAAAAACACATTTTGATTTATATCATCGGCTGTTACGACGACGCGGTGTTTTGTATTTTCAACGGTTTATAGAACAAAATTATAAAAATTAAATAACATCGATATCGCAGTTATAGGCTGACTTTTTTTTACTTCATTCAATCGCGAATCGCAGACGAGCCGAATAGTTCGTTAAAAATGTTTTCCGACACGGTAGAGAAACAACGAATAATAAAAAATAAATACTCTTTTGTAATTATTTTCGTAGATAATATTATTGTTTTTGTAATCAAACGACTGTCCGAAGAACTGGTTTTCTCTAAAACGTTAGTAGAAAAAATAAATAATACCACCACCTATGACTTTTTTCAACTATACGTATACAGTTTAGATTCAGCCTTCATAACACACTATAATCCTATAAATATAATATGGTAATTTATTCTTTGAGAAAACGTAAAAAAAAAAAAAAAAAAAGTAAATATGGGTAACACGATAATTATTATTTCATATTCTTGTTTATTCGGAATTCACGAATGTCATACAAACTGTAAATATATAGATTAAACTGATGTTGTGTAGTCAATCAAGGGTATAACTCGGTAAAAGTTAAAAAGTCAAGTTAATTTTAAAGTTAAATTTAATTAACTTTTAACTTAACAAGTACTAAACATTTAATATAAATTGTCAATTTTCAGTAATTCGTCTGTAATAATTGAAAAAAAAAAAAAAAAACAGTATTAACAAGAATTCAAGAGAAAGTGCGAAAAAAACCGTTTTGTTGGCAATGTCGAGTTGATTTTGTTTTGTTTTTGAATGTCAGCTCGTAATCGATTAATGCGATTAACATTTAACTTGACATGAGTTTTCTCAAGATTATTTTACGAGTTAAAACGAGCTGTCAATTAATCCAGCCTATTTTATATTTTAACGCATACGGCATAAACTATTATAAAAAAAACAGACAAAGGAAAAATGAATTTTTTGTTATTTTTAGTAAACGAAACGTTTTCTGAAACTGGGTACTTTTTAACAGCCGATTTCGTGTTTTCTCAATCTGAGAATTTTTTTCTGTTGATGCTAACGACCTAGAAGCAAATGCTACTGGTTTGTTGTCTTGTAACATCCTAACGCATCTTTATCACACTGTAAAACTATTGACTTTTTTACATCAAAATCGTTTAACACTGAAGCTTCTGCGATTACATTTTTAATTTTATTCAACAGCTCTGTGTCTGTTTCTCACGTCCGACGCCAAATTACATTATTTTTTAGCGATACGGTGAGTTAATTTCTGATACATTTGGAATGTCTCAAATGGTTCTCGAAATTTGTTGCGATTCTTTTTTATCTTTAGGTACACTCAATTCTTGTACTGCAGAAATACGGCTACTATCAGGTTTCTTTGGAAAACAAAAATCCCAAATATTTCACTTCATTTTGATAAAACCGTATCTCATTTGAATTAAATTTAATATTATATCTCTCCGCTCTACTAGCTACTACCCGCTCAACCGTTTTATTCGTTTCTTCTACAGAATTTGTTGTAGCACATTTCTATTAATTAATTCTGTATCGGTTAAATACGGCGTGCGATTAATGTTAGATACGAACAAAAAAAAAAAAAATATCGCGTTTAAACAAACAATTTTTTTTTTATTTTTACCGGCAAACGCGTTAGAACGGTGATTATTATACACTATCGTAACGACATCGCGCCGACGAAACTGCACGGGCGTTTGAAGAGTCCTTGAGAGAGCGCGTATTAAGATATATTGCTGTAGCGATATGTAGTATACAGGTAGGTACCTGTGTGTTTTAATAAGCCAAGCACATATTATAATGTTATTATTATAATCACATTACTTACGGATTGTACAGTCCCACACCAATTTAAAAAAAAAAAATCGTACATCGTGTATTATATAGTACGTAATAATATGATTATCGAGCTCTCGAACGAACCGGTTCGTGTTTGTTTGTCGATTTTTTCTTCGTTTTCAACGGACTCAAAACGCCAAACGACTTTAGACAGTCGATATTTTGTCGGCCCGACAGCGGGACTTCTGGCTTATTGCGCACTCCGCGTGCAGTAAACGATATCGCCGCGTACACCCACCAAATATCTATCTATGTATTAATATTTTGCTATTTTTGCGTGTGTGTACGCACGGTATTACGTGTATGCGAAAACTTTTCATAGCTCGGTGTTTTCATTTCATTTTCCGTTTGATTCGCAGGAAACATTTACGATAAATGTATGGACGACTTCGGTTCAAACAAAGAGGATCCCGTCGCCGAAGACCCGATAGAAATGGGTAAGAATATCTGCGTATTGTGCGGGCTATTTGAAAAATAACAACGGGGCGCTTTTGAATAACATTCGTTTTTGCACGCCTCTAGATCTAAATCGATCTAAACGATTCAAACCGAAAAATATTAATTCGGCCGCAGATTTCACACCGCGGTGTCCGTGAATCGGCCTGTTTCGTGTCGATAAATTTAGAAGGTGTGCAACAAATAATATTTAAACATAATTACAATAATACGTATAATACGTGTTACACGAAACGGACAAGGTCACTTTGACACGGTTCGCGCGGCCCATCGAGTCGTATTGAAAAAAAGTATGACACGTTTGCGGGACGCGAGGAAACGCGTTTAACGCGAGTTTTCTTCAACTCCGATCGGTCGGGTACAACGCGTAACTCGTCGACGCTCCGAACTGAAGGTTTTCGTTACGTCTTTATACGTATAAGCGGCGGGCCATAACGTTGTCAAAAAGTGAAGCCAAAGGTAGAATTTCCAGGTTTTTAAAAAAAAAAATCTTTTTACGACGCGTTCGTTTTCCATCATTCGATTGTTCACGTACAAACGCCTTGGTCTCCTATATTTTGAGCCGACGTACACGCTGATTTTCTACCTTTTTGTTGGTTTCACTCGCTTGTATACGTATATTGGTTGATAATTGGTCGTAGCTTTGCCTTATTTTTAGAAAACAATTTGTAACCCACACACAAATTTGTTTGAATCGAAATTAATATATGAAACAAAATTTGCTGTCTGATAATAGAAATTTCAGAAAAAAAAAAAATACTAATTTAAAACAATAAAATGATTTTAGACGTTTTCCTGGCCAAACGCGTACAGATCGATTACATAAAGATTGTGTTTAAAACTTTAAAAACTTATTTGAATTATTCGCCACGAAGTCATGGTCTACATATAAACGATTATCCAATATTGTATTAGTTTAGGTTTTTCAAAAATAAAAATTTTTTCTTTCAAATTTGAAACAATACATAACCGACTTACGGGTATAAAAATGTTCGTACTCGGGTATTTTATGTTTGTGTGGATTTTTTACACAGGTGTTAATGACTGTAATATAATCACTAAACGTATTAAAGAATACCGCGCGTACAATAGTTCCAGATTTCAAGGTCCCGGTAATAGTTAAAAAAACAGCAACAACACATAAATTTCAGCGTGATGTGTAATAAAAGTACTTTTTTTGTTCTATAGGTTTTTCGTGCAGATTACTATCTGTGTATTTTTTGATATATTGTTTATTTTCCGAGTTAAAACGACGAAAATTACGAAATCACTAGATCCGGCTATACTTATTAAACTATCGTTAAAATACATTATTCCGTGTCAAACTTTTATGTACCAAATTAATTCAATACGTTATAAAAGATTGAAAAAAGTTTTTGCCGGGTATTTTTTAATAAAATTTTCTTAGTATATTTTTTGTTAAATATGGTTTTTACCAGGACGTGGGTGTACTATATGGGATACCTGGGAACTGAGCTCGCTCAGAATTGTTTTTTCGAAGACAACGATTTATCGTGTTTTTTCCTCAGGGATAACCACGGGAAATATTTTAAACTTTACAAAGAGCCCCGTATATAACGTTTAGGGAAGGTGAAGCGGCAATCGCTCCCCTTTGGAGCGTGCGTTATTTTCTGCAACTGCTATAATACCTATAGGTATACTCTTGTTTTGGAACGCGAGTGTTTCTTACTGTCTTTCAAATAAAAATTGTAAAAAATACTTTTAAACAAAATACAGTCCCAAACTCTCGCTTTTGTGGCTTTCAAATTACAGCTACTAGGTGTGTATCCGTCGGAACCAGTGGCGTATAGAAATGTCTTAAGGGAATTTGTTTACGAAAATTTCCTTTCGGTCTTCAAACGTTTTACCGAAAAAATAGTACGTATTCGAACGAGAAACATTGCGCTTGATCCCCGGATATCGTCCGACCCTTAAACACGCCACCGGAGCCTATTGAATATCCGGGACCTTTGTTTGAAGAAAAAAAAATGTATACCAAAACACTTCTAAAATCGAAATGTTTCTATCTGAACAACGAGTGTGCACACGGGAGTTTTAATCATTTTTTTTTTTTAACAACCAAGATAAGACTTGAACGTTTAAAATTGAGCATAACGATTAACAGACGCATATTATTCGCAATCGGTCGTGCCGCGTTCTACACATGGACAAAATATTTTTAACGAACACTACAGCACGACGTGTCAAAAACGTTAGTGGAATATTTCATTATTTCGATCGTATTGTTACGACTGGCGTGTTTGTCTATGCAGTAATAACAATTATCATCACGATATATTATATGATTTACGCCTATAGTACAGTAGTCTTTTAATGTTACAATATAATTATTGTACGAGAAACATAAAATACCATCATTGTAACATAATTATTATCCGATGATAGTCGCAACTGAGAGTTTCGTAAACACTTATAACGTATCAATACGCGTTAATAAAAGTCTATAATAATTATTATGATAATAATAATAATAACGACAAATCCCAAGGCGTTTCTCTAAAAAGCGTAATATACGTGCAGTATATATATATAAATAATACGACGTATTAACAAAATAGACGTACATCATTCGTTTACGGTTGTGTAAATAAAAAAAAACTACCTGTTCATAAAAATAGCCACGATCAACGACGTGATAAAACGTCGGTAAAACGTTCCAACGCTTTATTCCAATAATATATTAGAAACTAAATAACTTTATCGATCACGGGGTGCTGAAAAACAAACACAAATGTACACCGCTCAGTATTAGAATTATTTGAACAATATCAGGTCCATAGTAAAAACTGTTGTGAATGAAATGAATTATCTTCTAATTTATTGTACATCGTACGTTTCAATCGTGAACTGACGAAAATAGCTGCTTTAAAAAATTTAACTACGCGGCGAGTTAGTATGTGTTTAGTATGAATTTGGAAAGCATTGTCACTCCTATACGGTTCACCCCGACACCAGTAAACAACTAATTTTTGAGGCTAAATAAACGGTTTTAACGCCCCGTCCCGAGCTTCAGGTTAACTTTTGGATTATTTTTTGACTACTAAAATTTAGCACGCGATTAGTGTGAATATTCCTAACGGCGTGGTTTTATGATTTTTGAATCCGTTTTTGATACACAAATGGACCCTCGGGCAGAAAAACGTTTCCGCCGTCTCGTCCTGTATTGTCGATTGGCCATTAAATAAACATTCAAAATTTAAAACTTGAAAATAAAATATTACTACCAAGCCTGCAGTATTCGCCGTTATCGAATTTTCAAGTAGGCGGTATAAAAATACACGACAATCGGATTCACGTCAATTAACAATACATTATAAAACGCGTTGAACATGTGACGCGTAAAAACTGATTTCAAATTCGTTTTAAATTTTTTTATAATCAGGACATTATAATATTATGTACAATATGGCGTAGACTTTATAGCTAAAAAACGTTAATCGAACTCGGCAGCTGTTTTTCGTACGCATAGGATGTATAAGATCAAGAACGCGTGTTTCCAAATATTTTCCTCCGTATTGTAATAGCCGACGTTAAATTTGTGCCTGTTTGTATCCTCCGAAATTAGTATATTACCTTGAGAGTTATGAATGTAGTTTACTGGGGCCCGACCTCGTTCATCGTTGTGTTTTACACACTTGTGCGTAGGCATTTTTATTCCTCACCGACTAAACGTCCCGAACATAATAATATCATAATAACAGTCTTATCTACATATTATATCTAAATTTGCTCGTGTGTAAAATAATTAAAAAAAAATGTTTATAATTATAGTATTTGTTCGACCGGTAAGAGTCGCATCCGTCGTACATTTGATAATAATAAAATTATTAATAATCTTGTGCGTTTCGTCGTTAAAAAGTTGACAAGAAGTGCGACAAAAGTTGTAAAACAGCACTTTGTTACCCAAAATATGTTTCAAACGTTTGTACTTACTATAATGTGGAGGACGGCCCTTTCGGAAAACTGTATAATAACTCTGTATTGAAAGTGTTTTCAAAATTTGACTGTACACGGGTTTTGAATTTTGACATTTCGATTTCGGGAAAATATGGCAAACTTAACGGTAATTCCTGTCCAATTTTTTCCGGTCGACCGCGGTTACAAAAACTCGCGGATTTAAAAAGTTAATCGTTTTTTTTTTTTTTTCATAACCACGCACAATTATGCCTTCTTTGCTGCGCTGAGAGTCTAAAAAGTCGTTTGCATTTGTCGTCAAAGTCGTTTTTTATGTACAATAAATTTCCATTCTTTACGGTTAATCGGCGTGATATTTGTATTCATCGGACGTCTTAAAAATTTCCGGAGCGTAAATAATCATTTATTAAAACATAGATAGGCACCGTCGACTGCAACGGCGAGACAGACCTGAGACGCGCCAACTATAAAATAAGTGATTTCGCAGCGATAAATAATATTGAAAACGCGCGATTCCAATGCACACTCGATCGATCGACGACTTCGACGACCTTGCCAATACCAACAGCTGTCGGTGTACAATAATGATCACTTATTTTATACATTTTATGTACTCGTATGCATAATATTATACTGTGTATTATTATACTATTTACATACGTCGTCCGGCGGGTTCTTTTTTGCAATAGTTTTTAGATTCTGAACGTCAGCGAAGAATGTAATTTTTTTTTTATTCTATGATCACTTTTTAGAGTAGAAGGAATGCTCCGATTTGAACGTGCGATACCTCAAAAGATAGATAATTGATTCGAGATGGTAGTTTATCCAAAGCGTTTTTTGATATTTTGGTTTTTTTTTGGAGTTATGGGCAAAAAACGAAAACGGCCAAACTGTGAAACTATCCAATTTGTGATGATGTTTTCGTAGAGAATGCTCCGATTTTTATTGTCAGTACCTATAACGAAAGGTCTACGAACTCCGGTGGTACTTTGGTTGAAGTTTTTTTTTTTTTTTGAAAATCCGTTTACTTTTTCAGTTTCACCCCAAAGACCAAAAAAAAAAAAAACGAGAATTTTACGGCGAAGAATATGAAATTTTTGTAATGGCGTTTTCGGGTAGAAGTGCTGCAATCGTTACGTTGAACGGCACATAAAAGTTGGGATTTTGACTTTAAGTTTTATCTGATGAATTTTTTGATATTTCGATTATATTCCGAGTTATGTGCCGGAAACGACGAGAAATCGTTATAAAAAGTTATTCCATTGCGTTCTCAAACTTTTTTGTGCCAAATTAATTCACGTTGTTATAAAAGATCGAAAAAAGTTTTCGCGAGCTTCTCCGTCGACCTACCCGCGCGACCCATGCACAGAGTGATCCCTCGGCTTTGTTTTTTTTTTTTTTAATAATAAATAGACCCTTTGACGGCCAGAGGGTCCAATCGTAGGTCAAAAAATTCTGTGGAAAGCGCACTCAGATTGATTTGAAATTTTCGTTAACGATGATTCTGAAATTGGTGAAACGTATAGAACTAAAATTCTATAGACTGAGCAACCCTGCGCACCAGCCGCTCGCGACCGTTTTTGTGAATACATAAATCGTTTTCACGATTCACATTTTCACGTTGGCATTTCGTTCCCGAGATCGGAATCTTTGCCGACGGTGAAACGGCCGTTCTCGGTCGTTTCTCTTTGCGTTTCCTGCGCATCTCTGACAACCCGTTGCACGTACAGGACGCTATACGTTTCAGCCGTGATTAACTGCCCGAGACGCACAGCTCGCACGCGCACACAGGGTGTCGCGAAACACTTTGAAACGCTTAAAATGGGAAAAAATAAAACAAAAGATGCTTTTCTCTCCGTAAACTGTACGTCCTTCGTGTACTGCAATATTATTATTATCATACGGGTAGAGGTCGCGTATGAAAACAATAGTTTTTTACGAGAAAATATTTATCTTTTTGTTCGCTTAAACGGTGGTTCGATTCGGTATTACAGTGGTTGTTACGATCGCACCCTGAGAAGTATTTAAAACAAATTATTACTCGGTTCTTTCAGCCTGTTGTGCAAATCGAAATTCCGCATTTTATGTTCTTATCGTGCCACTAGTTGCACGTTTCGTAGTTGGAAGTCTGTAACAACTTTTGAATGCAATCCATGCACATTATCGCTCGATAAACCTCCTACTGGGCAATTTTTAAAAATGTCATCATTTTTTTCTCGTCGTGGAGTGAAAATTCACCTCGTTGTTGAAAATTTAATTTCACGAATATTTTCGTCCAAAAAATAAAACCAATCAGGTAGTCGCTGAATCGTATAATCGTTTTACAAATTGATTGTTTCCCTAGTATAATGTAGACAGGCCTCTTCTACCGCTGTAGAAATAAAGTATAGAACGCGCGCGCTCTGGCGGAGAATTCGACAGTAACTCTTTCGGATATTCCCATTTTGACAGGGCGTTAAAAGATAAATTAAGTTAAAAAGTTGATTCTAATCAAGTTAATACGAACTCGTTAACTTATTTTGTTTTCGGTTAACTAATTTTTTTTTTTTTTATTTAACTTTTACCCTTAACTTTGAATAATGTCTGTAATGATTAAAATTTTTTTTCTAAACTCTTTTAAAGGAAAAAAATGAATAGCAAGAAGAGAATTTCAAAAGAAATCTTGCGAAAAAATGATTTTCGGAAATGTGAAAATATCGTACTAAAACCGTGTGAACAATATGAACCTTATTTTAAGTGTACAGTTGTGTTTATTTTTTTTGTTAGTTAACTTTTGATAAATTTTAAAAATTAATTCCATGTTTTTTCAACTAACTTAACATAACGGGTTCGAAAAAAAAAATACGTTGACGTGTCCAGCCGCGACCTCGATATTTGATCGGTACAAAGGTATTTTATGTACAGGTACTTTGGTCTTCGGAAAATCTCGAAATCTCGATAAAAACACCTAATTAAATAATCTGAATTTATTCGTATAAAAATGAGAATATTTTAAGCGATCGAATTGCCGTTTTAATATTATCTATATATTATTGACCGACTGCAAAACGAATAGTCGGAATCGTAACCCTGTACGTGCTGCAGTGTTTGTAAGTACTTTGCATAAAATCTGACGTAGATGTAAAACATAATATCGTACAAAGACGTATCTTTAAATAGATATAATAATAATAATAATATCTTATAAATACTATATTATTATCAATGACATATTTCATTATTATATATATATATATAATATGTGTTACAAGTGCATGCATAATTCATTTTTTCTTCGTCATTCCGTGTTTTAAAATAAGTGTTTACATTTTATAGCGATAAAATACGTTTCGATTTATGCAACGCTGCATAAATTACATAGAATGACGAAGCATACACGTTCGAATAATTAACTACACACATTATAATATTTTGTAGGTTTTTTTTAAATAATTATTATTTTTGACAAAAACTGTAATATAGGCATATTATTGTGCACCGAACACAAAACGTCCCCGATCGCTCATTTTTAACCTCGGTCCGATTCATCGTTGGCCGAAGTTTTGATTTTTATCAATTAATATCCGCGGTTAAAGAGATATAATAGTGTTAGGGGTTTTTTCTTTTTTGCTTAAATAACGGTTCGATTACCAGCTACAGTTATAAAATACATAATAATATAATACTCGTTTAACCGAAAAAAATTATTTAAAAATGTTCATTTATTTTTTAGTCGGTTAAACAAGCTTAAAATTTTAAGTTCTTTCCCACTATATAGTTTAAGATTTGTGTAAGAAGTATGTAACTTTAAATATACAATCTATATGTTGTACATATTGCAGCGGTTGGCCAATTTTTAAAAATTATATATTTTTTAATTCATCGCGGCTTACATTGACGTCGTTGCAATTTAATTTTATGAATATTTTTTTTAATAATCATAAAAAAAAAAAAAAAACTCGTAGTCAGTACATGCATGTATTCTATTTTTCAAATAAATTCGTTAAAGTGACTAAGATTGCCTAAACTTAGACGGCAGCCGTCTACAGCCGTATGGAAATAAAACATAGAACGCGGAATTCGATAATAACGATGGAGTCTGTCGGATATTTTCGCTTAAAATCGTTTGTTTTTAGAAAATTTAGTAGCAATACTGTTGTAACGTATCGGAAAGAAACGGGAATAATCGGGGCAAAAATGCAGAATGCAGACGACGACGAAAAATAATCTCAAGTAAAAAAGATGTTTGGACTGTACGAACAAACAATTTGATTCGATCGCGTAGACAAAATTGTATTGATTGTTAACAATAAAATATTAATGCGATTATTAGCGAAACGAATTCGCGTGTAAAGAAACGTTATAAACGATTAAAACCGAATTTTATGCTCGAGTACAGACCTATACTAGACCCGTGTATACGAGTTTGAAAAAAAAAAACGCCTTTCGAGTTACACGCGTTTCGGTTGACCCATATTAAATCATCGAATGTTTTTCGCACTTTGTTGTTTGTACGCGCCGTATATAACCTCCATTTGACTTTACCTATAAGTTCGTTTACGAGATCCGGCACAAGATTGATGTAAAAAAATTATAATTGTAGTCGTTTAAAAGATGTTAACGGCGTTAAAGGTTATCGCACGAACACCGACCACGAACACGTTAATCAAACATATTTTTCCTTTACTACCTGTAACGTTCGTTTAACTATAAAAACGTACATACGAGTGTCCGTCGTAAAAGAAAGTGCCGTCGACGTTTAAACGTGCGAAATAATTGACGATTTTTAAAACGTAAACATTTCCGGTTGATGGCCGTTACAATTAAAATATTGAACGAAAGAAACAAACAAAAACACGTCAGACACGCCGCCGGTGGCACGCGGTAGATTACGTATTTGTTTGCGGTTTGTTCGTATTGTTTTGTTTTACTGTGCGATATCGAATACTTCGAGAGACGGAAAAAAAAACCCCGAACAAACTGTATAAACGTCTTCTTTTATATCGTTATGAAACGTACGAATTAATCGAAGCGCGTGTGCTTGCGACGGATTGTCGTGTGCGTATTACACACGTTGTTGCCTGTACAAACGATCCGATTTCGGGCTGTTTCTCCTGCACGCCGCGTCATTTTGCAGGTACAAAACGTTGGAAAAATAATAATTATTACCACCACAATGCGTAATCATCGGAAAAATGTTCCGTCGAAAAATATTCGTCGGCACGAGTGTTTTTGACGTTCACAATACGTGGAAAACTAACCGACTGATCGAAGTTAAACCCGTCATATTTTCTACTTTACGTCGGTCGGATTTTTATTATTTTTATTTTATCTGGTCCGGAACTTTTCATCCCTAATTGGCAATGTACGCGTCGGTCGGGTCTAGTCTTACTTATACAGTCTCGCCTAGAGATCAAAATTTCGGTGATAATTAAATCACCCCCATCAGTTGAGAAGTATACATGGACAAATTGAACAGATTAAACTTAGCACCTATACCCGACTTATGTTGATTGAGTACGATTAAGACAATGAACGGTTATTTTTTAAACCATAACTGCGGTCACCCTCAGGGAAAATTAAACGCTAAGAATAAAAGTTATAATCGATTCCCCCGCGGTTATCATACGATAACATTGAAAAACGTACAAAACGAGAAAACTTAAACACGTCAGCGTTGTTTTCGAAATTCGACCGAATAAAATGTTTTGAAAGCATAAAAAACCGTCCTAATTTCGCCCGTGTTTATTTATATTATATGCGCCAGATATGATTAAAATTTTTAAAAAAATTGGATACCAACGGCTGTATATAAATTGTAAACAATATGTGAATGTGTCTGCTAGAATATACATAAAAATTGTTTTCGTAAAATACCTTTGACCTTGAAAGTTACTCAGTATAAAACTATACGTATATCTAATATAAAAGATAATGTATAAAACGTGTTGTGTTTGTTGAAATAATTATGGTTTGGATTGCTTATTAAAAATGAAACACGTAAATAATACTTCGTATTATGATACGTTCAAACGTTAACGCGTTAAGAGAGAAATCCCATTAAATATTTTCCAATAACACAAAAACAGACTGTTGGGTGCAAGAAGTGCCGATGTAAAATGTTAAAAACCTACAGTTAATACTAGGCGATACGATCGGTCTAAAAAATATTTAAAAAAATATACATTTATTTTGTAGTCAGTTGAACTGCAAGACGTTTGAAAATCGAAATTTCGCAAGTTTAACTTTCCCACATTAAGTTTTGTACAAAAATCGATGTTAAAGTTATCGGTATGTTTTGCGCGTGAACATAATAAATAATTCTACATTACGGTTCATTCATATCAATTTTAATTAAATTTCAACGGTTAAACGATTCTGCGTGGCATCAATGAGCACGGTGCGATTTTAACTTAATATGTGTTAGAACGACATTGTAATATTATTATGTATGACTCACGTTGAACAATAGTTGTTAATTACCGGTAAATTAACTCGTATCAGTGCAACGCCATTTGTATTTTATGTCGTAAAAAAACACGTTTTGACGCGTGGTTTAAAGCGTAGGTGTTCATTGAATACAATATTTATATTAAAGTTACACCCCACATTCACGAGTTAGCTGTAATCACTTATTTTCTGAAACAAAAATCAATACAAACTTGGTTTTTGATTCTGAGCGTCTGCGAAGAATGCGTATTGTTTTTACAATGATGTTTTTTTTCCCTGTGATCAAACGTTCTAGTAGAAAAACTGCACCGGTTTTAACGTACGACACCTTAAATGATGGATAATCGATCCGAGATGGTACTTCATCGGAAGCGTATTTTGTTTATTTTTACGAGTTCCGAGACGAAAACGGTCGAAAATTCCGAAAGAGGGATCCGTTCGACTTGATGTTTATGTATTTCGTTAAGAAAAGGGTTTGACGAGTTTACACTGTTGCAATTCCAATGGGTTTTGATCATTTTTAAGGGAGTGATGGAACTTTTCGAATCTGCGCGCGACAGTTATTCCACGCGACCTTGAGTGATCCCGGCTTTTATACGTATATTCGTTGTTAATATTTTATAAGAATGTTGCACGCGTATAACGTTTTGTTATATTTTTTGTTGACGAAATTATCGATTTTTATCCGACGGAAGAGGATTGAGCGATTGACGATTGTGTTTTTCAAACCGCGCAAGACCTGCGGAGTTTCAGACCGTCGCTCTCGGCGCGTATCAGCCGTCGCTTTCTGTAATACGTTCGTTTTTCGAACGCCTGATATCCCGTACGGTCGTCATATCGATGCACTCGCTAAACCCCGGAACGTATTGGGTGTATTGATTTACTCGTAAAAAAAAACCGCCGTCGTCCCCCGTTTTGTTGAGCATTTTGATTTACTCGTAAAAAAAAACCGCCGTCGTCCCCCGTTTTGTTGAACATTATTTTTTTTTTTGATGCCAATTATTATCGTCGTGTAAACACGGTCGGAAGTTTCCGTCGTCGACATTTTTTTTTCATTATTCTCTCGTAGTAGAGCCGCCGCTCTCCCCGGACGGTCTGCCGCTATCACGTTGAACGGACACGTGACGCGACGGCGGCGCACGTGGGCCCATCCCCCCCCTACCCGCGTACATTACAGGTACGCGAAAATCGCACTCGGCCGAACCGCCGCCGCCGCCGCCGCCACCCCATCGTCGTCGTCGTCGTCGTCGAGCGGCGCGTTTGTTCCTTCTTGCGGGACGTCGCGCGCGGACCGTTCTCGGGGCTCGATGTCAGCAGCTCCGCCGCTCGCAGACGTTTCAGTCCGTCGCGCGTCATCGTAGAATACATCACGACCGCTCTGCCGCCCGGGACGACGGAAGAGTGAAAGAGTTTTTTTACACCTGACCTAAACCCTGACCGGGGACGGGGGGAGGGGAAAGGGTGCACAGAAGAGTTGCAGCCCGGTTTCGCGGTGCCCGTCACATCAGAACACAGTTTTGTCGGTGTTTCGCGTTTTGTCGAGAGAAGAACATAAATAAACGTTATCCGGTACACATCCCAGCGCGGGAACGAAAAAGACGGGACGACAGTCAGTCATGTGCCACGAAGGAACGATGCACGGTTGAGATGATACGCCCGGCCGCGTTGCAGCAACTGCAGCGTCCGATGCCACCCGAACACCACCACCACCCGCCGCCGCACCATCATCAATGGATCGACGGCGGCGGCGGCGGCGGCCACTGCAAAACGTACCTGATACCCGTGCCGCTGCCGCCCACTGCTGCAGCAGGTATTATAAGACGTGCCGTTTAAAACGTCCCTTTTCCGATCGTCATGTCCCGTTGTCCCATCGAGACGCTTTTTATCCCGTTTTTAGAAGATCGTCCCGTTTTAATCTAACCGTTATTTCTTATACGATTTGATACACGTTTTATGAAAAAAAAATATCGATGCACGAAACGAATATAAGTTACTCGTATGTTTAAAATTTGAAACCGCGACGGTTATAAATGTATACGGTTTTCGTAGAACGTTCAAAATTTATTTTTTGAAAATCGTTCAAAAAAAAGTCACGGAAATCTGGCGAGATGTATTTAAGACGCGCGAAAAAATTGCGATTTCTTTCAACAACCAACGACTGATTCCTGGAAAAAATGCATCCGTAGAAAGAATATTTTCAATAACGAATGTATTGTGGACGGACGAAAAAAACCGTTTTAACGTCGAAACCAAAGTTAGATCGATAATTATTTCAAAACGGTACTTTAAAAAGCTTCGCCCGTTCACCAAATGTTATGAATTTCTTTTGAAGCGCCCGAAATTCAACAAGTTCTTCGGAAGAGTACGAAAAAAGAGAGTGGAAAGTGTAGGGGAGAAGAAATATCGAACAATGAAGATGGTGTAATTTTCCTAATTACACATCTTTGTACTATACGATTTCAAGAAAATTTTCAAAAAGTTTCATTTAACCGTAGGCTATTTGTAGCCGTTTTTAGATTTCGAGGTTTTTCATTCACAAATCGGTTGATTTTGGGTTTTTGATTTGAATTCTTCAGTTTCTCTAACAGCTATGTACCAAAAGTTTTGAAAGTCACGCAATTTTTCGATCTACCAATATCGGTTTTAACGATTTTTAACGACGTATTAGATTCATCAAAATCACGATTATAGTTATTTCTCCGTTATGTTGTTGAACTAAACTATTACCAGAACGTTTACTAGATAACTGAGCTCGCACAGAATCGTTTTATTTTAAGGCAATCATTGCTTTCAGATAATATAAATAGTACGTTTGAACCACGATTTCCTCCAAACCGGTGACGCACTCAAACCTACTCCGTCAAACTGCCCACGCGACCTAGAGTGATATGCCGGCTTTTTTTTTTTTTTGCTGTCAACAACTTTTTGGGTAGAAGTAACGCTCATATTTTTAAAGCCAGTACCTCTACTGATAGGCATATTTCGTGGTAATTTTGTTGAAGCTTTTTTTTTTTAAATCTCGCCTACCTACTTTTTGAGTTTTCCCCCAAAAACCAAAAAAAAAATCAAAAATTTTACGGCAATAAATTTGTGAAATTTTCAGGTACGTAAAGACGTTTTGGGGTATAGAAGGAGCGCTTCAATCGTTACGTTGAATAACACATAAAAGTTGGGACTTTGGTTTTATTGTATTCGAAGCATTTTTTTGATATTTTCATTATTTTCTGAGTTATGTGCCGAAACCATCGGTGTAAAAAATTATTCCATGTCGTTTTCAACTTTTCGTGTATACTTAAATAATTAAGTAAGTTATAAAAGATTGAAAAAAGATACTTTTAATTCACAAAAAAAAAATTACAGTACAAAGGAATGCCGCATTTTAAAATATAAAAACAAAAGCGTGCCGGATTTCCCTTTTTAACTGATCGATGATACTGACGGTAATAAATTGAAAAAAATGTTGAAAAGGACGATGTGAAATGTGTTTTCTTTTTTCATACAAACATACGAATTGACAGGAAAAAGATTGTTTTTTTATAATTTAAATTAAAACATCTCTGTGTGTACTGTGTACTTTGGCGAGTTCAAACGTTATGAGTTACTTTATCGCTGCAGTTATTGGTTATTCTCGTTGTATTTTGATTATAATTTCTGCCTAAACTGTAATTTAACGTACGTTTTTGTAACAATTATGCGTAATGTACAACACGTATTTGATTTGTCCGTACGATATTTTACATCAGACACGCGCAACGCGTTGAAATCGTTTCTTATAATTGTTTTTAACTGTTTATTATTATATTTGTACTATTTTTGATACACTTTTGATTTTTATTTCCACGAAAACAACGATGTCTATTTGTTTTGTTTTTTATCTGTCTGAACGATTACAAAACATAAATATATAAATCACAATTTGATCAAATCACATTTAACAACAATACGATCGTAACATAAATAGCTTTCAGTCAACAGCTGTTTTTTTTTATTTTACTGCCGAGTGTTCTTAAAACAGTAATCAATTAAACGTTTTCACCCTATAACGTGATATATGATATCATACGACATTGTATGTTTTCGTCCGATATATTTTCAAAGTATTTTCAGACAGCGACCATGTACAAAAAATATTGAAAAACTAGGATTTTTTGAGAACTGTGAGTACAGGAAGACAAAAATGTTTCTTAAGTCAACTTCGGTTTGCGCGTATAAAGTACAACGCACAAATAGGTAAAGTATATGATATTTTATAGTTGATTAGTCTTTAGGTCCATAAGCCAATAGACATTAAACATTTGCATTCTGTTTAAAACTATACTGTTTTTCGTTAATTTTAAAAAATCGTTTTTACGTTCGGGAGCTGTGCATTACGTCTTCTTAAGAGCGGCGGTTCAAAATTCTGTGCGAGTATTGATGATACTGGGCAGTGTTATACTATATCAGTTGGCTATCTAAGTGTGGGGAATCTTTTATTTCTTTTACAAACGAAACAATAATCAACTAGTTTTCGATTAGAAAAATGACGGTTGTTTTACCTTTTTTTCTGAATTATAAAAAAATTAATATGTATTCGTGAAATTAAATTTCCAACGACCGAGGTCAGTTTTATATCTTTGCAGAAAATTTAATTTTTCGAAAATCGGCCAACGACACTGTGTAATTTAATATCATGCGTACACAGATTGTGTGTTATAAAGTTACAGACTTTCAAAACTTGAACACGCTACACCGGGAAAGAACTTAAAACGCGAAATTTCGAATGCTCGTCTAAGACCGACTGAAAAATAAATGAAAATTTTTTCGAATATTTTTTTATTTATTTCGGAGTGTCGAACGGTTCATCGACAAAAAAAAATGACCGGATACCTATTATATGCATATGTTCGTGTGATCGAACGAGGGTGAAACTATATACTATAATAGATATAAACTATATAATATATTGTCTAACGATGCGCCTGTATGTAATACCATAATGCCGGACATACTTACAAAATTAAAAAAAAACAAAAAGAATTAATACGCCGCACGTATCCCCGGAGGTTCGCGTGTCTGAGTGTTTAAGTCTCCGGTTAAAATCCCTTTAGTGTTTTTAGTAAGTATATAGATATTTTTTTTCTCCCCGAAAAGTGTACGATTTCGGTTCTGCAGTTACAGCGTTTTCGGGCAGTATAAAAAAAAAAAAATATGAAATAATACAAAAGAGAACATGCATTTTTTTTTTCTTTCGCTTTTAATAACGTAATGGGACGACACGGGCGCGCGCGTTTTTATTATCATCCGGTCGAATATTATGTAAAACACTGTATGTAGCGCGCGATCGTTTTTCTCGGTCCGCTCGACCACATAATAATATTATTAAATTTTTTAAGTCTTTAGCATATACGTACTAAACGCTTGTAAGTTTTTTTTTTAGTATTTTCCTACACGGAAAACGTACCTATGTGTTATATACGTATATAATCAAAAAATGTCGTCGTCTTGTTATTATTTATAAAACGTTTCGTCGCGACACTGCAGTTGTTCTCCGCGCGATATAATACACGCACCCAATAATGATATTAACCTTAATGTTGTGTGTACACGCGTTTGAGTATAAAAAAAAAACCCCAGGAAAGAGATTTCAGAAAAGAGACGATATACTAAATAACAACGATAATATTATTATTCGGATGTTATGTGTTGCGAAGTTTTTCGAAAAAATATTACTCGTTTGTACGGCTGCTACTTAGTATTTTTGCGTACAAAAACACGCACTACGGTTTGTCCGAATAACATTATAGTAACCAACAAGCTATGACTGCAGCAATATAAATTTTTCGGTTTTTTTTAGAGATGGCGCGGCGAAGAGTTTTTACATTTTTGCTGACGATTTTTACGCGGTAGAAGTACGAACGCTCCGATTTTTAAAGTCGGTAACTTTTCTGATTGGAACGGTACTTTGAGGGGTATTTTACGGTTCGGATGAGTTACGATTGAAAAAAACGAAGCGAAAATTAAGGAAAAACGTAAAAAATTAACCGTGTTTTTCGACATAATCCGTTTAGTTTTTTGGCCATAAAGATCGGGACGAGCTGAAACATATTTAATATTGAAAACAGAAAGATAAGACACTGCAAGTCTTAAAGAAATCTTCTCTAGCTGAGTGTAAAACTTTGTAAATTCCTATTTTATTTTTTTTTTTTGTAATTTCTGATCGATAAAAATTTAACTATCCACCAAAAGTTTTGAAACTTGTACACAATGTCGGCAACGTGTAGTACATATAGTATAGTCATAAAAAATTATCGAAAATTGGTCATAACTTTGCTTATATTTATGGAAAAACTTATTTATTAATTTGTTATTTAACGTTTTGAAGTAAATTTTTCCATGTAAAACGAAGTTTGCTGTCTGAATCGAAAAATTTCAAAAAAAAAAATTTCTGCCAAGTAGTCTCTGAAAGCGTGAAAAAAAAAATGATTGATAAAACGGTGTTATTTTGTTAAATACGGTTTTTACCAGGACGTTACGTACACTGTTGGTGTAAAGCATAACTGCAGAGCTCGGTGAACCTTTTTTTTCATCATTGCTCTCGGATATTAAACTATACGTGTTTGAAACTTCCAAATCTTTAGTCGCCATATTTATCGTCACGCTTTTTTCCGGTTTTTTTTTTTTTGTTATCAAAGGACTTTAACAAGAACCTCGTGTAAAATATACAAAGGGGTTTTGTTGACGACACCTTAAACGACGGCGTACGGCTCGCCGAACGGATACGTCGAATCTTTTTTTGTTTATTTTTTTTTAAACAATTTCCAACTCCATATTCGCGCGAGTGTGTACCGTCGTGAGCAGCGGCACATTACCGTAGATCGATTGTATACATTACGACAAAACGTTGTATTTACCGGTTGAAAAAAAAAAAAATGTAATTTATGGAATATTCGGTCGGAAATCGGTTTTGAGACGCCGGACGAGAATCGAGGACTCGACGGCGGGTCGATTGAAAAAACCATAGTTTAAAACACGTAAATAAAACGTGTGTTACGATCGCGCGAATAGGCCTCTGCGGTTCAAGAGAGTTTATTAAGGACCTGTTATTTTAGATAACCAAATGAACTACTTTTTATATATATATATATATCATTTTGTTCATTACCGATTGCGTTACTATATAGTATTACTTTTCATCGGTTCTGCGCGGACCGTCGTCACATTGTGTACCTATTCGCTTACGGTGTTATCACGATTGTAATAACTGAAAATGTTCCGACGCGGTTACGAAATTGTTGTATACGCGAAACGCCTAAAACTCGCATCTTTTTTTTGATGGCGTTTTCAGCACAGCATCGTTTTCACCGGACGGATACACTTTTACCGACGCAGAACCGTTTACAGGTCTCGACGGTCTGGAATTCCGAAAATATTCCTCCAAAGAAATCGGACATTTTTAAATCTCGCAACATCTTTAACTTTTTTTGTAAATCGCGTATTTTTTTTCAACGGTTGTACCATATATCGTTCTGCATTTTGAGGACATTTCGAGGTGTCGTTTTCCGCGCTTATACACACTCAAGTCACTCGAGACGCGCCCCGTCGCCGAGCCGAGTACGCAACACAATCGTCTCGTGTGTGCGGCGAAAACTCGACCGACTCGACGTACTTGCCAGGAGTCAATTGTCGGCAATAGTTTTAGAATAATTCAGAACAGTGGATGATTTCCGTTCACAAAAAACTTTTACGACTAATGTAATATTGAAATAATTATCGTTTATGTTTTTATAACGAACCGTTTTTTAACCGAATTGTTATTAATCGTAAAAATGATTATTGTTACAGGTAAGAACGCTGAACCGACGGCACATTTCCCAAAAAGAAGCAAACGCAAAACATCAGGTACTTTTCTGAAAACAAAAAATTCGTATACCACCGTCGTGGGCGTTTATTATTTTTCAAACGAAAATTACACGGTATTTACAATCAAAGGGGGGTGCAGGGTGTTATACCGTGCAAAATCGTTGCTTACAAACGTCGAATATAAAATGAGGCGAATCAGGTTAAGCTAACGATACTTGTTTTTAATTCGTTAAAAAATAAATTAATTGAAAAAAACAAAAAGTCGAGTTAAGTTTAAAGTTTTAAATGTTTTGGTTTATTATATTAAAAGTTTACTTAGAAAATACCGTACACTTATAGAACAAAATGAATGTAGAAAAATTTCAATCAACTCAATTGAAATTAACTCGATTTTTTTTTTTTAACAAGTTAATGGCTTGATATGTAGGTAACAGGTAGTTGAGTAAGAATACGTTATAGAGTGGCCCTACCGTATACAACACTGTACACCAACATGAAGCAGGCAAAAGTAGCAGTGTGACCGGTACAAAAAAATACTAAACGCACATTAAGTTGTTATTATTTTCGGTACATTTTAAATAATTTACGTTACCACAATTATTGTTAGATTCAGTTCAACCTGACAAAAACGGCGAATAACGTTATTTTAAAAATATTTTTATTACGGTACAACATGACATTTGCGCGTCGAAATTACGACTGATAATAATATGTCAAACGCGTCGATTTACAGTCTCGCAAACGTAACAGCGTCGCGCGAATTTTTTTCATCACGTATACTATGACTCTCTGAACCCTTTTGCCTGCTTCGCGTAAATTACGGCCAGATAATGTAAAATATTTACCCCTTTGCCGAAACCTCCGAGGAATCTCCCTAGGAGAAACATTACCCTGAGGGCACACGATTGTCTTGGGAACACGTCGTGCTACTCCCCTGTAAGACAATCGAATTTGTTCGCTTATTATCCGATATACGAGTTAGTTTCTCGTAGTTAGTTTCTCGTAGTTTCTATCGAATTCCGCCAGTTTTACGACTTGACGTTTTCGCACCAAGGTTAGGATTTTCTCTCTCTTTTTCTCTACGTCTGCCCATCATCTGCCTCTCCTCGCTCTTTTTCCGTCCGCAACGTCGACGACGACGACGACACTGCGCGCGTGTAACCTTGTTGTTCTTGAGCCGTACTCTATATATACGTCTGCGGCACGGACGATGGAGGCCACCTTGTTCTTGGACGAAGACATCCTTGATCTTGTGTGTATGCACCTCCACGCGAGACCGCGATGAAATCCCCAACAAACACGGAGGCGTGTTCCACCGCGATTTGAATGTTTCATTTGGAAAACCGTTTTGCTGCGACTGTTAACGTATCGGGAAAAAGAAAACTGTCGTCGGACGGAAAAATGTTTAAAAAATTTATTTTCCCAACCGTTTAGGTAAGTTGAAAACGCTGTAGACAATATTATGCCGCATGAGGTCTAATGACTGGTGAATATTTTAGCAAAAAAAAAATAAACGATTTACGGAGTTTTTTCTTTGTAACTCGGTGTTCTCTTTCTTAACTTTAAAAACTAGCCTATTTTATTCGTTGTCAACCGCGTTGTGTGAACTTTTAACAGCTGAAAGCGATTTAACCGAACCAACTTCGCTTATCGCAGTTAACTTTTTTTTTCACCAACTTGCCCAGTATCGTACGCACAATACCGATTCTCTCACGCGAAACTCGGAAGCGGAACGGCGACGTTTGCGATTCAATCATCTCGAGGGCTATTTTTTTCACGTCTCCGTGAATATATTACATACATCACTGTGCTTCCCGTAAAATTAATTCAGATACAAAAAATGCGGTACGAATTCGGGCACTTTCGCGATGACTATCGTATAAAAAGAAAAACAGTAAGTCGAAAGATAAAAATTTAAACAAACGTGTGCAATCAACCCAACGCGTATTGTTTGTTTCGCTCGGAACAAAAAAAAAAATTTAGTGTTTTTTAAGACGTGCGTTACATTTTATTGCGGTTTTGTACTGGTATCGATTCTAAGGGCTGGATAGAGTAAAAATTAATTTTTAGCGGTAAACAAAAACGCAAACGAAAAGTATCTGTTCGGAACCGTATTGAAAAGAAATCACTGGTTTTTAACTGTATGTAACGTAAAACAGTACGATAAAGTAAGTGTAGGAAGTGTTCGACTATAAGTAAAGAAATTTTGAATAGTTTTTTTCCTAACGAAATACCAGTTGCAGTTAGTGTATAATTACTTGCATAACCGTATGAACACATCTCGTTATCTATGTTTACATAAAAGTAAAAAGACTATACGTATCTTTAAAAAATAATTGGCTAATACTCACTAATTACACCGAAAATACGAACATATTTTAAAACACACATTTGAATGTGAAATAATACCTACATCGACTTACAGCAACGCTTTAAAATAAAAAGAGTTTCATAACGTTTACGTTATATCATGTTTTGCGAGTACGCGAATTAATACAATTATTTTTTAGCGTTAAGTTTTTTTTCTCTTTTTTTTCCGTAGGTAGTACACTACATACCGAAAAAAAAAAAAACCGAAAGATCGAAACCGCTAAAATTATTTTTTACAAACAATTAGACACTAACTACAAAAAAACAAAAAAAAAACAAGTCCCTGAACCGAATCGCTTGTGGCTGTACAGGTTGACGTAAAGAAAGTGTACTGTCCAAAAGTTATTCATTCGACTCATACTGGACTCACCCGTCGGTTTTTAAATTCTGTCAACAAAATCGTTGTTTAGTTTGCGAGTTGGTTTTAGAAGAACAGTCGGAATAATAATAATAAAAAAAAAAATACGGCGGTAAAACACGTTGACTGTGAAATTCTTTCTTATTGGTTATTATGTACTATTTAAACACACCCGAGACTAGGGTGAGGATTTTCCAACGTATTCGAGCGAACACGGAAATTGTCGATCGAAAGCGAACAACATTGAATTACCGGCTCGAAAACAATATCGAGAAGTTATACGAGACAGCGGTGGTTTTAATGTCTCGACAGCTATTGTGGGTGTGAGTCGGAACACTGCACGTGTATAAAAGAAAGCGTGTGTACACCTCTTACTTTTTACTCGAGAAACTTCCGTCGGAAACGATAAAAGTCGTTATTTTATGACAATAATTTACTGACCTTGGACAAAACAGCCGCGACGGTCGAAGCGAAACTCGCGTCAGGGTTTGGACCGTCCAAAGGCGGTACAAATATATTATGTTGTAGTTGGTTATTACTCGTATCAAAAAAAAAAAATGAATTCTCAACTTGAGACTTCAACGCGTTATCGCGCTGAAGAAATGGGTATATAATCAATCGACAAAAAAAAAAAAATCTAGTAATTAGGAATCAAACAACCACGTATTGTAATTATGACGTAGAAAGAGTGCTCCGATCTTGACTTTGAATTGTACCACAAAGAAAAAATTTTGACCGATTGAAACCGATATATCGTTATAATAATCGGTATTGAAATCTTCACACGTTATTTAAATTAAATTAAATTTAGATAAATTCGTTGTTGAATTTAGATTTTACCAGGACGTATGTACTAGATAATTGAGCTCGCTCAGAATCGTTTTTTTTTTTTTAGAGCAATTCGTTGTTCTCAGATATTAAATGGTACGTTTGAACCACAATTTTCAAACCGGTGAGCCACCCAAAGCGTAATGACCAAAACTGATTCGTTGACTTTTTTTTTGATCATTTATTTTCCCAACTGTTTAGGGGCAAGTCGAAAACACTATACTACCGTTGTGAATAATGTATTTTAGCTGCACAAAAAAATAAACTTTTTTTTCAACTCGGTTCGTTTTCTAAACTTATCTAGCGAAGGGAATCCAATCGAACAACCGTTATCGCAGTTGATTTTTTTCTTTTTTACCAACTTGCACGCAA